>JBBBDQ010028922.1:252500-310000 GCA_037127315.1 Ascarosepion bandense | reverse complement strand
TTGATAGTAATATTATTGTCATGAAATTAACTTGATAGTAATATTACTTGATAGTAATATTACTTGATAGTAATATTACTTGATAGTAATATTATTGTCATGAAATCGAAAAGATTATATTTATAAGATAAATGATATTATTATTCCTGTTAAAATTAATATAAAATCTAACAATTCAATTCTTCTATTCAAAATACGGCCCCCAAATTTACTGTTCTGTATTTGAAAATTTTCAACTTAAAATTCAGTCTAAGATCATCTTATCGTTTCGGATCGAAATGCAACGCTGTAAATATGACATCCGCTTTGAAAAATTAATATTGTAAGTCCTATAAAATGTTTTTCTTCTTTTTCTTCCCTCAACTATTCCTTTCATCTGAATAAATTTTTGAAAAAAAAAAATTTTTGAAAAAATATTGGTCTGAGAAGTTGTATACTAAAAATAAAAAAAAAGTGAAATAGATTACCACCAACGGATATGTAAATTCGTTCAATTTATTTTCATTATATATATATATATATATAATGGTGATTGGTGGTGCATTTAAATTTTTGAAGAGTGTCGTTATCAGGGAAGTAAGTAAACGGAAGAGATCCACAGATGGTACGTAAATGAACAGTTGGTTGTTGAATTTAGCTATTCTAACACAAAGGGTGGGATCTAGATGCCTATCTAGTAGCATGCTTAAATTCAGGTAATCAGGACACCAGGAAAAAAAGGCCAATAGAGTAGTTACCATGAAAATATTTGTTGTAAACAGAATGAAGCCACTACTCGTTAGTGAGAAAGTGACTGAAATAGAGATGTCTGATCATTACATTTGGATTTTATCAAGAGTTTTGAAATGTACAGCAGAAGCACCAGACCAGATATAACAATAGTGTTCAATGCACGGACAAACGATATATTTGTAATTGTACAAGATGGATTCTGACTGGAAAACGTTTTCTGACACGACGCAGAAATTTTATATTTCTTGCAGTAAATGCATCTATTGATTCGATATAGGCGCTTCAATGCAAGTCAATCGAGAGACTTAAGGTGAAGAAAGTGCAGTGCGCTGTTTTCCTGGAGTCTAGCCATGCTGATTAGAAGCAAATAAAGATCTTTATAGTGGTTAATTAAATGCAGTTTTTTTTGGCATTGGTAAAATATAGAAGCCATTTGTTGCCACAGTTGACCTCTGATTAAAAGTATTTTCAAGAGCAGCTGCTAGAATTACTTTGTCAGGTTTGACAGATTTGCTATTAAGAGAGAGGAATAAATAGCCGTGATATCTAAATAAATTCATAATTCAGAACTGATGACACCGGGGAGATCATTGACGAGGACCAGACCTAGCGTTGGACCTACAATAATGCCTTGGTAGGACACCAAAGCTCTAGAAGTACACCCGTTCAAAATGATATTCATTTCACGATTTTATAGGAACGATTGAATTAAAGCAAATATTCGTCCCGTGAAACGGTAGCCCAGGAACTTGCGTAAAAAGCCGGCATGCCAAACCCTGACAAACGCCTTCTAGATACCTAGAGCACCAGATTGAAATTCACCCTTCTTATCGCGAACACTGATATATAAATTAAGTGATGGCCGTTACCACATCAGCGGTAGACCTGACGAAGAGGAAGCCATATTGTTTATAAGATACTTAAAAACTTCAGAGCCCTTGATGGACTGATTCGGACTAGAAGCAAAATAAAAAACTGTCGTTACGATACAATTGATACTGTATTTTGAAAATCAAAGCTGACTGGAAAGCAAAAGAAAGCAAGCGATAAATGCGAGAGAAGAAACTGTTAACATAGAACTTACGATTAGCTCAAGACTTTTCAACTTTAAGCTTATGTGACCTATCTACCAATCTAGTACTGCACTTCAAGTCGAAGTATCAAAGAGAAAACTCTCCAGAATAATTATCATGAAATATGAAAATACTTATATGCTTAAAGGAAGGAGAATTAAAGAGATAAGTCTTTGAAATTAATTGATGTTTTTTAAGCTTGAAATATCTTGAATAAAACTTTCAATTAAAAGTTGTTCGCTTCCTTCTGCTATTTCTCTGTATGTGGAGATAAGACCGTTGATTCTCCTAGAGATACCTAGGTAATGTAAACCGCCATCAACCATATGAGAAAATCATAGACATTATAGTATAAAATGATTATATTTCTAATAGAAAATTATTGCTTTTAAGCAAATAATTGTGAGAAGCAGCAATGAAATATCGAGGCCAATGTGATTTTTTATGGCTTATCAACCTCTGTGAGTTAATTATAATCGAAAACTTTTGAATTTTAATTGTAAAAAAATTAAAAACATTTTTGCGGATTGGATATGCAATTAAATATTTTTTGAGAATAGCTATGATTTTTCCAGATACGAGACTTACTACTTAACATTTAAGGAGGATATGGATCGGTGTCTTTCCCAAGGTTATTTGCTCGTATGTGAATACAACAAACTCGACAAGAATTCGAACTACAGTCCTAGGTCAGAGCCGCTATCAGTTGCTCTACGAGTACGTACAACATATTGGCAAATATTGCGATGTTTAACGAAAAAAAAACTGCAATAAATTATTGTATTAAACGACTACAAAAGAAATATATAAATATTAATTCTGTTAAAACGATGATAAATTGCAATCGCTTATTAGAAAGAAATTGAAATATATTTTTTAAAAATGTAGGGTTTAATTTAATCAACTGAAACGCGTATAATTTTTTTTCAAATTGATGTATGGGTTGAATGAAGATGTCAGAATATTTTTCAATTTATGCAGTCATTTAGAAGCAATCTTGGGCCTTCATTAGTATTTATATAAAGAAAAAAATAGAATTTTAACATTTCTGATAAAAACTCCAACGCGAAAGCTGGAAACTGATTCTGTGAAAACGTTTTTTAAGTATTCGGAATAATTAAGTTTTGATGTTACTTAAAATAAATGCATTACAAGGATATAATTTGCTTTACTTATTTGCTTTAGACGACAATTTAAAAGTCTACGATGCTATATTTTCTTAATTTTAAGAAAGGTATATAATCAGCAGGTTCCAAATAGATACTCATATCCAAAGTAAATCTAGCCCAGAGGTGAAGGAATGGAAAAAAGAAGAAAAATGTTCATTCATTATGTTAACATTTAAGGAGAAGAGGGATCGATGCCTTTCCTAGCGTTATTTGCTCGGATGTGAATACAACGAACTCGACAAGAATTCAAACTACGGTCCTCTGTCAGGGCCGCTATCAGTTACTCTACGAGCACATACAACATATTCGAAAATAAAGCGATGTTTAAGGAAAGAAAACATCTACAATAAATTATTATAGATACAGTACGTTAAATAAAAGTAAAAATGAAGGCACTTACACAAATCTATCTATCTATCTATCTATCTATCTATTCTCATTTTTTTCGTATCTATCTATCTATCTATCTATCTATCTATCTATTCTCATTTTTTTCGTATCTATCTATCTATCTATCTATCTATCTATCTATCTATCTATCTATCTATCTATCTATCTATCTATCTATTCTCATTCTTTTCGTATCTATCTATCTATCTATCTATCTATCTATCTATCTATCTATCTATCTATCTATTCTCATTCTTTTCGTATCTATCTATCTATCTATCTATCTATCTATCTATCTATCTATCTATCTATTCTCATTCTTTTCGTATCTATCTATCTATCTATCTATCTATCTATCTATCTATCTATCTATCTATCTATCTATCTATTCTCATTCTTTTCGTTCATCTATCTATCTATCTATCTATCTATCTATCTATCTATCTATCTATTCTCATTCTTTTCGTATCTATCTATCTATCTATCTATCTATCTATCTATCTATTCTCATTCTTTTCGTATCTATCTATCTATCTATCTATCTATCTATCTATCTATCTATTCTCATTCTTTTCGTATCTATCTATCTATCTATCTATCTATCTATCTATCTATCTATCTATTCTCATTCTTTTCGTATCTATCTATCTATCTATCTATCTATCTATCTATCTATTCTCATTCTTTTCGTATCTATCTATCTATCTATCTATCTATCTATCTATCTATCTATCTATCTATCTATCTATTCTCATTCTTTTCGTATCTATCTATATATCTATCTATCTATCTATCTATTCTCATTCTTTTCGTATCTATCTATCTATCTATCTATCTATCTATCTATCTATCTATCTATCTATCTATCTATCTATTCTCATTCTTTTCGTATCTATCTATCTATCTATCTATCTATCTATCTATCTATCTATCTATTCTCATTCTTTTCGTATCTATCTATCTATCTATCTATCTATCTATCTATCTATCTATTCTCATTCTTTTCGTATCTATCTATCTATCTATCTATCTATCTATCTATCTATCTATCTATCTATTCTCATTCTTTTCGTATCTATCTATCTATCTATCTATCTATCTATCTATCTATCTATCTATCTATCTATCTATTCTCATTCTTTTCGTATCTATCTATCTATCTATCTATCTATCTATCTATCTATCTATCTATCTATCTCATTCTTTTAATATCTATGTATATTTAAATTTAGAGAGAGGAAGGGTAGAGAGCGGCAAACATAAAGACAAAACATCGACAAGGTTTTATTCAGGATGATGTAGAAATACTTTCCAAGATATAGCCACCAGAAATACACCCCCATATAATGATAACACATTAGTGACATTGGCGTCTTCATCTTGCGAATACCTTACCATTATGTGGGGAGGTATTTTCTGGAAGGTATACGCGGAATATATTTCTGACGGAAGCGGTATAAAAGATCAGAATATTAAGGAATCTTTTTGTAACGTTTAGAGAGACATGGATGGGTGGAGGAAGTAAAGATAATTGAACTATTTTAGCGCAACTACCCGGATGTACAGTGAATATCGGCTCGAAACGAGAAATCGGGAAGCCGAGTTCGAATTCCAGTTCAATACGTTGCGTTCACTTACGTCCAAATGCCCTTGAGAAAGGTATTAATCCGTCTCTTCCCTCCAGTTATAGGTTAAATAACAGGACAGATTGAGTTATACAAACAGTATACCGCAGATAGTAATTGCAGCCTATTGCAGAATAATTTTCTGCCCAGTCAAGCGTGTATCACGTATGGCACTTAACTGACAGACCCGTGAATTAACAGACACACATATATATAGATTGAAATTTTGTTATTACAATGATTTATAAAAGCATGACACAAAAATGTTCATGTTTCAGATCAATATTATTCTTCAGGTGACATGTTATAATAATTGGTGAAAATGATTTATTTTGAAATTATAAGACGAATTCATGATTATTTAGAAAATTAGGGACTGCTAGTTAGATAATATGCTTTTATGTGTGTCAAAATTTCAATCAATAATGAGAATTAGTTAACTATGGAGTTGAAGATCTGGGTCGCTAATGGAAACAGTATGGCCTGGTGTGTAGTCATGTCACTTTTTAATTCTGTCTGGATAAGATATATATAGTGGGATCATGAATTATTTAAATGGGTAGACAATAATTACTAACAGTAGGTTGAATATAAATCTATATATTAGTCAGTTAGTTAATGTGACACACACTTGGAAAGGCCAATATTTTCTACGGTAGACTGGTTGCCAACCAAGGTTATATGAACCAATTTCTTCAGCTATTTAGTTTACCAGATAACTGATATGAGAATAGATGGATTAATTACTTTTCGAAAGTTATTTCTCTGTAAGTGAATAAAACGAATTTGACTGGAATTCAAACCCGGCTCTCCGATTTCTCATACCGACATAATATCCATTAAAACGCAAATCTATCTATCTATCTATCTATCTATCTATCTATCTATCTATCTATCTATCTATCTATCTATCTAAGTCTGTTTCTATCTATCTATCTATCTATATCTGTCTCAATATATATATATATATATATATATATATGCTTATTGAATAAGAAAGGTCTTATCACGTGCAAATAAAAACTAGCAATGGTGATCGAAAGTAATGCAATATATAACATAAGCTCAATTACATTTAACAGCTAAATAATGTTATTATTCAATTATCTCGGTATTTTTATGATAATTTAATAAGAAGTCATTTAAAGATATCTTTCAAGGAAATCAGCATCTTATGATCACTTTAACGATTATATTTTGGCCGATTTTTTTTTCATCGTAGCAAAGATTCGGATTCTTTCAATGTGGAAGGAGAAATTCTTTATATATTCGTTTTTGCATTTTGTTTTTAGTACACATCGACATCGCCTTTCCATTTGTTGCTCATTAAAATTACCGCATACACAGTTCGTCAAAAAAGTATTTCAAATGTCTACATCAATCAACAAATAGTAGTCTTAAACATTTATCAAGTAAACATCTTAAAATAACCTTTAGATAAGGCACTGGATATCGATTCTTGTTTTAACGGCTTATCAACCTTTTGTAGGTTATTTAAAGCTATATATATATATTGATTTACTGATACAAATCCTGTTAACTAACCAATGATTCATAAAAGGCGAGGTGCATTCATACCTCTCCCAAAAATATTCACGACTAATTAAATCTAACAAACCCATATTGGAATTGGTAATCTCCTTAAATATGAGGAGAGACTTGAAGCAAAAGAGAATGTGGTTCTACAGATGGACGCTGAGTATACCATGGACTGAACATGTAATCAACGACAAATTTTTAAAGAAAATGGAAACAAAAAAGAAAACTTATATAGTTCAGAAAGAAACACTTGAAAATTCTGGGACGCATAACGAGGGAGTGTTTAATACTTAAAGGGTTGATAAACGGGCGAGGGAAAACACGGTGGGACATACTTCATGGTCTTGAGCAAATGAATGGCAGATGATGAAATGAACGGCCATGATCCACTACGTTCGAGACGACACTCAATAGAACAAGACCGGAATTAGAATGCGGACCTCTGACTTTCAATACCTAACCTTCATGCAATACACCATCCGCAAATCTAAGCTCACTGCACCCGTATTTCAATGCGGTGAATCATTTAAATGCTGACCAGACTCTACGTTGGTTAACCACAGTGATCATACGGGAACTGGTGTTTCAACGTGATATGATCGTAAGCCGCATTGCATATTGCTGTCAGATCTGGTCTGGTTTTTCTTCTATACATTTAGAGATTCTTGATAAAATCCAAAGGTGTATCCAAAACTTTATCGGTCCTAACATGGCATCTTGGCGTCAGTCATTTTCTCACTACAGTAACGTAGCTTCTCTGTGTATTTTCTTTAAATAAATTTATGGTAATTTTTCTGTTGTATGTTTGTCTTTGGTACTTAGACATTACAAATGTAAACGTACTACTGAATGGGCGGCAAGGTCTCATTTTACAATTGAAATGATTAGACATATAACCGTATGTTCTCTGCTAATGTTTCTTCTTGCGCTTGTGTGATTCTTTTTCGCTCTATTTCTTTTCAATTTTCAAAAATGTAAATGCAATATCAATTTTTTAAATTTTTTAATGACTGTTCATTTATAGTTGTTTTCTTCTTATTAATGTTTTTCTTTATTTTTATACACTCAGTAACATCTTGCACCTGAAAAGAGTTAAAAAACAACAAACAAACGGAAATCCGGTTCCTTCTCATTCGCATCCTCTTTAACTCCCAGTAACCCTTTGCGTCTTGGTGGAATCACCGCCTTACTTGGGGTGAAATGATTAAAAAAATGTTGACACTCAAATGGCACGGAGCTGATCCAAATTTAAACGGTTTATACTCAATCCTTCTTTTCCAGGAAAAAACGCCAGGCAGAAAGGGGATTTAACTCTATCCACACATATTTGTTGAAATATTCCATTAAAAATATTTGTATGTATCGTTGTGGTTGTAAGTTTAAATTTTAATTCGATGACAGACCTAAGATATTTATACAAAGTTAAAGCAAAACCTTTAAAATAATTTTGTTTATTATTGAATAATTCGAGAAAAATTCAATAAAATTTTACAATTAGATAATATTTAAGGTTTAAAAAATTGAATTTCTTTTTTTTTTTTTTTTGTTCTGATCTCTAAATTCAGGATTTCATTGGTAAAACACTCACCCGAGAGGGAAGAAGTACAAAGTCTTTTATATCCTTACAAGAATGTAGAATCTACTTTCGGGGAAAACACTAATGCCAAACACCTTCTTTGCAAAGGTAACTGATCACCACTTGAGCCGAAGAAACAATGTTACAGTAAGAGGCTGTCACGGCAGAGTGGTAGTCAAACGTATTATTCCAAAGTCTTTTTACAAACGCAGTCAAATTTTCGGCGTTAGTTTGTGTGCATATTAAATGACACAAACACATGTAAGTATCATGCATATCAGGTATATATTTGTCTATACTCCTGAAGTGAGGTAGTATTTACATTATTTACATTGTTAGGACTATTGTCCTCACATTTATTGCCATTGCTGCGATCGATGTACGCTCCGGCCTTCTTCAGAAGCTAAGGCTTTCAAACCGAATCCTTTATTTCGATCATTGAAGTATATCATTCACATTCAATATGTGATGCCACTTCTGATAGCCTTGTAGTTATCTCCCTGTAACATAACTCTCTACGTTATTTGTTCTCCACTGCTGTAGGCCGGTATTGAACGCACAACTCTCCGGGTCAAGTCACTAGAACTAACCAATATCCAAGTTATATTAATCTAAAGGGGGATAACTATTTTTGCCTACCTCCAAATAGCTATTCGACAGAATACTTGAATACCAAATATTGTCGGAGGCAATAGAAAACTAATCCACTATATTTTCTAAGAATGCATGACAATTCATCTTTGATAAAGCGTAAGAATGTGTGAGGGTTTATGATCGCCTCTCTTATGAAAAGATAAGGCAATAAAAAAAAGAATAATATTATTTTTTTCCAACACTGAAGAACATGATACTAGTGCATATACTATTTTTGGTTATTCAGCTACAGAGATCATCAGTTACTGTTACCGAGAAGGTGTGTGGCATTAAGGATTTCGCTGAACGTAGATTCTACATTCTTGTAAGGCTGTTAGAGATTTTGTACATTTTCTCTCTCGGGTGATTGCATATACCCCTCTTTCAGGTGTACACATTCCAAGCGCAGCTGGGTCGACCACCTGCTTAGATGCTAGGGGAATCCACTGATGTTTTGTAAGGTGTGGATCCGTACCTGGTGGCTTGGGCTTACCTTTCATGCCAACACGTTGATGCATTTGGATTCTCTGATATATGTTGTGACTGAGTGAAAAGTTTATTCTGGGATGATTAACTTAAAATATCAAGATATTTGATAATTTTCCAGTGAGACGCAGACATATTTATGAAAGAATGTCAAATATAAAATTTGAAATATTTTTTATTCGTAAATGTTTTTTCTGACCATCTTATAAAATACATTTTATAATACAATTACAAATGTTAACACGAGAATGCATCTCTTAAATGTAGCATTACATTTTTAAAACTGTAATCATTATCATGAATTGCATAATTGGATATTGTCGAAGGGTTGCTGTGCAGTTGACCACCTCAATAGTATCCTTCGCATATTTGTCCTGAAATCCGGAGAAATATTCTTTCATGCGCAGTAGGTCTTGTGTAAATGGACTTCCTTTGAGGTCAAACCACAACAGATGGCTTCGAACTCGAAGTCTCAACTTCGTCACGAACACGATTTTATCGAGTTACCCACCTCATGGGAGTTGACGTCATTTTAGGAAGCCTGCCACATGCCGAAGCTATGTCACTGCACTGGCTGCAGACATACAGCCTAGTATATCACGTGATATATATACAACTATACTGTATTACATAGGGCATCCACCCAAAATCTTCACATCAGATTCTCCGGTACGATGTCTAAGATTTCTGCCAGACTCTTGGGTGGTACGTGGGGGGGGGGGGGGCATGTGTCTTTGGATATGCCTGTAAATTTTTTCTTCGATTGTAACCAAAGTGCAGTTGAGAGAGGCGTCCTTACGCCACAGACCAACTAAGAAAAAATTTGTATCCAATCCCTGCCTATGCAAGGGCTGGGTAAATTTTTCCCTTTGGCCCGAACGTACACGCTCGGCTCCCCACGTTAAATAACTGACCTTCAGTCACATTCCGCTCCAAAGTGGGTTCGCATGTGTAAACATCCTGGCTTCCCTTCGACGAAGATCAGCAAGAATAAGCTTTGAACACAATCCTAGCGGATGCGAAGAGTGGGTAAATTTTCACCACTGGTCCGAGTGTACGCACTCGAGATCCCCACGTTAAGCCTGACCTTGTGTTAAATTGTGTTATATTCCACTTCAGTGGTGGTGAGGGGGCATGTATAAATCACAGGTGTAGATTAGTGGATCACATGGATTTGCAATCTGTGTATTTAGGGAAATCTCAGGTAAATCCTGTACCGCCTTTCTCTTAAATCATACTTAGTCTGTTCTAAATCATAAACTGCAAAACATATACTCCAATTTTAATCTTTAAAGATATTTTTCACACATGTATAAAAGTGAATCATTCACATCTAACAGAAGGCTGATGTTGGAAATCTGAATTGAGTCAATTTGATACAGAAAACCTCTACATACAGAGTCAATTTTATACAGAAAACCTCTACATAAATTGTGCGAAGCGAGCTGATCGCATGAGATTTTCTTAAATTGAATTTCGACGAGCTGCTCGAAAACTAATGCTAAGAAAAAGATTTGCGCTATGAACGTGTGATCTTATATCTTCTGTTTGTGGTTTCGGATCAATCAAGGTAAACACCTCAAAAAGAATACAAGAGGAAATTAGACTGAAAAGTAAGGAAGGAAGGAAAAAATAAAGATTGATTACTGGTTTCTGGGCTTTTGTCAAGAGGAAGGCATATATAGACATCCTGACTCTCATTTTGGATAATTAATCTAGCTCGATCTATTGTGTCCCCAATAATTCATGATTTGCTTTTATAAATTTTCTTTCGATCATGCCAAGAAATTGCTTTGTATAGAAAAGAAAAGATACTGCAAACGATGTAACCGACATCTTTTCTTTCGGCTTGAAATCGATTTGGAGCGAAGTCACACTGAGTTACAGCAAATAATAAAAAAAAAAATGACAGGCTAATTTTGCTTGTATTACTTTGAGACACGAAGTTGAAAAGAATAACGTATTCATACGACCAGTCAAAAACGCGAAGTACCAATATTTTTTTTATTGTTTAGTAATAATTTATTGTGCGGGTAGGGTAACGGATATTGACGCGGAAAGGTGAAAGATCTAGACACTTCCGTTGATTTATTTCGCAAAAATTCCTTTCAGAAACTCAATAAGTTGTCTCTCCTTGCCCCCTGACAATGGGTTAAATAGGAGGATAGACTTTAGTGTAAATCCGTTTAAGAGAAGGGGGAAATGTTGCACGTTAAATTGCAAAAGCAACGGAAAATTACTGCATTGTTTTCCAAAGAATGTTTGGCGATTCGCAGATTCTCGATTTTTTCAAAAAAAGAGGAGAAATCTGTGAAGATTAATGATTGTCTACATCTTGGACGGGTTGTCATATTTTAGAAAATAAATAATCGAATAAAATATTATACTTGTCTATCTGATGCTCTCTCAGATATCTCACGCACACACACTCACACAATCGCACACACAACCACATACACGCGCACTCACATATATATTTTCATAGGATTAACTAGCAGTATAGCCCGGCGTTGCTCGGGTGTAATGAAAGCTTTAAAGCTAATCCATGGTCCTGGAGTTCAAACACTTTGGACGTTGGCACGAAAGACTAAAAAGCAATAATTGTTTCCAGTTAAAGCGAAACTGTAGACTGAAAGAAAAATGAATGGATGTAAGTCAAATTTTGATTTCCTGGTATTGATATCAAGTTTATTCGTCGTAAACTGAATTTTGAAGGCTAAATAAGTCCTCTGAGTAAATGGTATCATGGCTGAGACTAAGAACTACAATTATACCTACTTAAAGCCAAACCCGAAGCAAAAACTAAAATAAAAGGGCTAAAAAATACAGACATACGGGCAGATAAACACACACACACACACACACACACACACACACACACACACACACACACACACACACACACACATGTTGCCATATATATATTATCGATTTTCTGCCCTATTGTAAGAACTGCAACCTTGAAACTTCTGAATATCGTTTCTTATATCTTTGTCTTTGTCAAATTTGATTAAAATCAGACCATTCTTCTGTAACCAGATTTTTTCGAATATCGATTTTCGATATTTATCAGGAGTACCTCGAAACAAAACCTAGCTAAGAACACTCAAAGACGCTTATAGTACAACTGTGTAAATTTTCAAGAAAAATGGTTCAGCCGTTTCGGATTCTATAGGTAACGGACACACACACAGACAAAGTTCCATTTATAAATAAGTTTAGATATGAAGAAACTTGTCGTTTAGCTGAGCAGCCTTACTTCAGTCATGCTGACTTCGAAGTTTCGTGAAGGTATTATTGTAATGTAATCACTCTTCAGGGGCAATTATTTTCCTGCTAATGTTTCCCAACTTTTCAAATCTATATGACGTTTGGTGTAATTTGATATTTTTTGTTTGTGATATTTTTGCTTGATGAATGCTGTATTATTTCTTTATATTTGGTTTTTGGCTGTTTCTTAAGTAGTGTAGGATTTGTCGGTAGTTATATTTATATTGCGTTATACTGATTTATATTTCGTTGAGCTTTTTAAGCATGCTTATGTCGATGCCCACTTAATTAATGTTGAGCTGAATTTGGAAATAAGAACAAAGAAAAACCAAAAAGTTTTGAAGAGTAAAAACATTAAATGTTCATGACACTTCAATGTCGGCATAATTGAAATGAAACTGCTCAGTTAAGTGACATGTTTCTTCACATTAATTATGTTAATGCTCTCTGTTTACCTTTGATATCGAGTACTTTATACCAAAAAAGCTGCTCGCGTAAAAAGCCTCTCCACCAGTAAACTGTTGAAAAAACTACAATTTCAGCATTGAACACAATTAATACCTAACACACACACACACACACACACACACACACACACACACACACACACACACACTCTCTCTCTCTCTCTCTCTCCCTATCCCCCTCTTCCTCTCTCCCTCCTCTCTCTCTCTTTATATATATATATATATATATATATATATATATATCAGTGGAAGGTAGAAAACGCCTTTGAAAACGTGAAAAAACAAAATGTGCTCAATACGTTCACGGGTAAGTAGAGCAAAAATGTTGAATATGCACCAAGCTACCCGGGTTTTAACCATTAGATATCGTCAGACACAAGTACTGAAATTTCAAAAAGCTACTCTCAAAATACACCAACACCGGAAGAGTGTAAGGAAGGTAAGTGGAGAGAAAAAGGAGGAGAGAAAAACATATATATATATATATATATATATATATATATATATGTCTTTTTCTATGTGCGTGTCCCTTCAGGATGTAGGCGATAATGCCCTTCTGTGTCCCCCATCTCTTGTTGCTCTTAATATCTTATTCCACTGAGTACCCGATCCTCCATCCATCAAGTTTGTCATGCATTGCTTTCCCTCGTCTTTCTTTGCCTCTATCTATCCATGAGCATTAGATTCTCCAAGCTTTCCTTCTTCATTACATGTCCCCAAAATTTCAGCTGTTTTTCCTAATGTTGATTATGAGTTTTCTTTTTGTTTCCATCCTCTTTAAAACCTCATCATTGCTCGCGTGTTCCGTTCATGGTATCCTCAGAATTCGTCTGTAGAACTACATTTCGATTGCTTCAAGTCTTTACTTCATTTTCGATGAGATTGTCAAGCATTCCCTTCCATATTGAATAGGAAATATTACATAACAATCCAGTACTATCTAACGAAATTTTTCTGTCTCTTAATACTCTACTCAGCTTTTGGAACGCATCTTTGGCCATGCCAATACTCCTTCAATTCTCCACATCGCAATTTCTCTCCTCTGTTACGACACTTCCCAGCTATTTAAATTTCTGCACTTATTTGATTTTAGTATCACCAACTTCTACTTGGCATTTTTGGCTCCTCTTTTTACAGATTACCATGCATTCAGTTTTCTTGTAGTTTATACGCAATCCTTTTTTTATCTCTTTTTTCAACTGGTTTCTGTAAAAGGTCTTGTAGTTTATTTCCTATATTTGCTATCAGCTCTCAGATTGACATCAAAGGAAAAAATCCACTGCGATAAAAACGTTTAGCTAGTGTCTTGGCCGTAAAGTCATCCACAGTAAAATGGCGTCCTGACGCTTACAACATTTTATCATTCCTGACAGATCAATTATCACAGTATAGGATTACTAATAACAAAAATCAGGGGGTAAAAAAGAAAAGAAAAAAAGAAAGACTCTAAACCTTACAAGATTTTAAAAAAAAAACTGTTTGTAAATGTTGTAAGAATCATACCAAAAAAAAAACTTTCAGTATTTGTCAAATATCTTTTATGCATCAACCTAAAAATGGAGGCGATCCTAAGAGAACTAGAAGACCTACCAGGATTTATTATCGGCGGACAAAATCTTAACGTGATCTAAAGATGTCACTGTGTTGATGGGAGACTTCGAACGAAAACTAAGAACAAATTATTAATGATGAGAAGAATATGACTATTGTGAGAAGACAGATATTCATTAACTATATTTGTGAGCTACGAATTGGAGACATCAGCGTCAAGAAAATGCAAGATAGTTTAACTATCTTGGTAGTGTTCTAACAAACAGTAGAAAATGGAACACAAATTTCAAAGTGTAGTGAAATAACGAAATATGCCCTTCAGAAACTAACAGTATTAAAACATAGAAAAAATGCGATAAAAGAACTGTTATGTACTTAGTATTAGTAGTATTAGCAGTAGGTGTGTGTTTATGTGTGTGTGCACGCATGCGTGTACGCACACGTGGTTAAGTTAAAGTTTAGTAGCCAAACACTGAGGAAAATTCTTCCCAGTAAGGACTAGACTTGATGTTATCATTACTATACATCAGAGAGAGAGAGAGAGAGAGACAGACAGACAGACAGACAGAGAGAGAGAGAGAGAGTGTGTGTGAGTGTGTGTGTGTGTGTGTGTGTGTGTGTGTGTGTGAGAGAGAGAGAGAGAGAGAGAGAGAGAGATTTAGTTCCCTCCTTTATAGTTTATCTGGCGGCTGGGTAGACAAAGTGTTTTCTGTGTTTTCTGAGGGATAAACCTTTTCAAAAGAAACACTGTTTTTAAATGTTGTAAGTATCATATCCAAAAAAACAAAAACAAAAAAACTTTCAGTCTTTGTCAAATAACTTTTAGGCATCAATCTAAGCATAGATGCGATCCTAAGAGAATTAGAAGACCTATCAAGATTTATTATCGGCGGACAAAATATTAACGTTAATCCGAATACTGAAAGACAGGAAAATCTCAGGAGAAATAAAGAATTTCTATGTGCTATCAACTATCCAGTATGGCAGTGAATATTAGACGATCTCCTCAGAAATTAAGAAAAGGCTTGAAGCAGCAGAATTGTGGTTTTACAGAAGGATGCTGAGGATACCATGTACTGAGCACGTGACTAACGACGAGGTGTTTGAGAGGATGGAAACGAGGAGAAAACTCATACTTGATATAAAGAAGAGACAGATGAGGTTTTTTGGGACATGTTATGAGGAAGGAGGGCCTGAAAAATTTAATACTCCCAGGAGGTATAGAGGGAAAGAGAGACAAAGGAAAGCAGCGCGCGACTTACTTGATAGGCCTGAGCAAATCAATGGCGGAGCGGGGTTTGGGAGAGATATCAAGAGGAAGAATGTTGAAAGCAACAAGAGACAGAGCCAAGTCCATGATCGCCTACCTCCTGAAGGGACACGGAACATGAAGAAAAAAATGTCACTATGTTAATGGGAGACTTCGAAAGAAGATTAAGAACAAATTACTAACGATGAGAAGAATATGACTAGCTATTGTAAGAAAAGAGAATGTATATTTGTTAACTATATTTGAGAGCTACGAAGTAGAGGCATCAGTATCAAGCAGATACAAAAGTAGTTTAATTATCTTGGTAGTGTTGTAAGATACGGTAGAAAATGTAACTCAAATATTAAAGAGTATTTAAATAATGAAATAGATCCTTCAGAAACTAACAGTATTAAAACATAGAATACATATCGTTAAAAACAAAAAGAGAAGGAGGAGGAAACTGCTATACAATTATCATATTCCGATATGAATGTGAATAATTGACAGATGAAAATGAGACTCAACGTGTCAGTGTGATGGTTCTACAGAAGAACGCTGAGAATACCATGAATTAAAAAAATTAAGAAAAATGGGATAAAAAATGACACTTACAATAAGAAAGAGTCGAAATTTAGTAGATATGTGACATTGTAATGACATTGCTGTAACGTTGCAATTTTTCTCTTTGTCCTTTTTTCACTATTGTTCTTGATATATAAAAAATTGTCTATCGTTATCTCATATTTACCTGTCTGTTCATGGATGTCTATTTCTGAAGAAAAAATAATGAAACATCTTAAAATTTAGATTATAATAATCATCATCATTACAGCCAGTTTAACAGGAATTCTTATTCTGGAATAAAACTTTTAACTTCCACATTTTCAAAAATTTATTTTTATCTTTCTACTGTTGCTGTAGGTTTTTGGGTCATACATATTACTCTCGGGTTCGTTATATTCACTTAAACGCAAATAACCTTGGAAAAGCTATGAATAAATCACTTCCAACTATGGGTTAAATAGAAGCCTTTTCTTCATTCCTAAGGAGATCGTGTAACATTCACTTCAATACAGAAGAACAGATATCACATAGCAATCCGGCACTCTCTTTTTTGCTTCCAATGAGATCTCTAATTTTTTTAATACAATAGCCACACGAAAAAATTAAATTCTTGCAATCCTAAATACATTTCCATTTCAAACAACTTGAAAAGGGTTGATAAACCATAAAAAATCACTCAATTCCTCTTGTTGCTTATAACTTTAAACACTAATATTCTCATTTTGAAACACAATCCACAATGAAAAACGGAACCTTACAAAGGCATAATATGACATATTAACATAATTTTATACTTCAAATAAAAAGAATGTTTATAACCTATCACACATTTTATGCAAATGGGCTTTTAGCCTTGCAAAGTGTTTCGTAATTAAATCTCCGTTAATGATGATTTGAGTGCAATATTTGCCCAAAGTCAATATTTCCTCAGAATGAATTTTGCTAAAAATAATATTCTCTTGATTCAACACAATAATCCTTGTTATTACATCGGCATTTTTTTTTTTGCCAACAACAAATATTTAGTTAAAATCTTGACAGAAAAAGTTAAAACAATCCTGCGTAGGGAATGACACTTAAGATGACGAACAGGAAGTAATAACGCTTTCATCCTTATGGCTATGAATAAAGTTCTAAATGAGGTACAACTTGATAAACCTGCAAATGGGCATAGGATCTCCTAATGTTATATGTGCCTCAAGCCTTGTCAATAATAAATCGGGATTTGTTGGAGCCAAGGAAAAACAATAAAATCAATTTTGTTTTCCATGAAAAGCAATGTAAATAAATCGTTTTTCCTTTTCGTATTTTTAGTATTTAGAAATTAAAAGCCTTTCATTTAGTAAACGTTTCAGTAAGCACGTTGTTGCCGTGTTTGCACTTGACTTTGTTAAATGTCTATCAATACCTGTCTGTCATTTTTAACGAGACCTGTATTAAAGAGAGATTACTTCCCAAATACACAATTATATATATTAATCATTTCACCCTAAGCAGCACCCTAGATCAATTACGACTGAGTTCAATCCTCACTAGGTGCGCTAAACTTTCGGCTTTTTTCAAATCTAAGCTACATTTAACCCTCTAGGGCCATTCGTATCATATTTGATACAGTATTTCCCTATAAGGAAACATTTGGTATTTCCCTATAAGGAAACATTTGGTATTCATTGACTGAGCAGTCAGTACTGCTTTTATTTGAAATTTATAAAATATTTCTCTTAAAAAATTTTTCAGCAAAATATTTCTTTCAAGGCTTGTTTTCATACTGTATCAAATATGATACGAATGGCCCTAGAGGGTTAAGGCTTCTACTGGGCATAAAGTGGGGGATCAGCTCTATATTGTTATGAAGTAATAAACAGATCCCCCACTAATTACTACTTAACCCTCTAGGGCCATTCGTATCATATTTGATACAGTATTTCCCTATAAGGAAACATTTGGTATTTCCCTATAAGGAAACATTTGGTATTCATTGACTGAGCAGTCAGTACTGCTTTCATTTGAAATTTATAAAATATTTCCCTAAAAAAATTTTTCAGGAAAATATTTCTTTCAAGGCTTGTTTTCATACTGTATCAAATATGATACGAATGGCCCTAGAGGGTTAAAAAATGTAGTGTAATGGTTAGCAAGCTTGTTTCGTTAAAACAGTAGTGAGTTAAATGCTCACTGGGTGCCCCATACGTTTGGGTATATGCCACGTCTAAGCTGCACTTAAAAAATAACCATTTCACTCCAGGCGTACGTGTACATCATGTTCCCGCACGATCCCCGAAGTTAAGCAACGTCGAGTCTAGTCAGTAACTAGATGGGTGAACGCTTTGGAATACCATGCATGTTTGGATGTGGTGTAATGGATAATGGCTCGGAATTCGTAATAGGAGAGTCGAGTTTCAATTCTCGTTGGATCCGTTATATTCACTTACGCACAAATACTTTTGACAAATGTATGAATCACCCGTTTCTTCTTCAGGTATGGTCTAATTAGTAAACCCATGAAACCATTATTATTCCCTATCAAATTCTTAAAATGTAAAAATATAGGCTAGATTTAAATAATCTGCAAAGGGTTGATAAGCCGTAGAAAACTAATCATTCAATCGATCATTTGATCTCAACACAGACGATAATACCCCAGGGACACAAGGGTCTCTACGAGCTTCAGTAGGTAGAAATGAGGAGAAGGTTCAATAGAAGAAAAAGGTTTCAGAAAATCAAGGTTGACGATTGGTGTTAAATTTAAATTTTTGGAGATTGCAGGGAATCAATGAAGCAAGAAATCGGAAGAGAATTCAATAGACGAGAAGGACAAGAGAAGAAACAATTAGAATAGAAATTACGGTGGCGTGTATCGAGTTCTCGGATGTGCGTTGTGGTGCAGTGGATATCCACTCGGAACGGCAATTCTAGTTGAACTCCTCGCATTCACTTACGCACAAATACCCTTGGGAATGGTATTTATAACAGGACAGACTGAGTTGCCTTGGCTGGTAACCAGTCTACCGCAGAAACCAATGGCAACCTACTGCGGGATAATTTTCTGCCCAGTCAGTCATGTCTCGAAAGAGACATGATCGCCCAAAGCGTGTATCACGTATAGCACTTGACTGTATCTTGTTCATAATAACCAATCTAGTGGCATGCTTAAATTCCTGCAGTCGAGGCATCAAAGAGGAAAGCTGATCAGAATAAGCGAGACGAAAAACTTTATACAGAAGAGAGAGGAAAATCACATAATGTCGGAGAGAAAGAGACTCAAGACGACATGCCAGATTAAGATCGATTAAATAGCAGATAATTCTTTGGATCTTGTCCAGAATCTCAAGATATATGGCATGAGTAACATACCAGATATGACAGGAAATATTCAGTACACATACGACTATGAAAGATGGATTTTGTCGAGAAAAAATTGGTTGGCACGACACAGGGAACCAAGTTTCGTAGCTGTAGATTCGATATAGTCACTTAACTTCATGTCAGTGGAAAACGTGAGCCCAAGAAAAAAGAGTTTATTTCCTAACAATTGGCACACACACACACACACACACACACACACACACACACACACACACACACACACACATATATATATATATATATATATATATATTTACATAGTGTATAAAACACGCTGAAATTAGCCTTGTGCCAATCGCTTAGGGGAAGGAATCATGAATCGTTCGAGTTTCAATCCTGGACGGAAGCAATCGGATGTCTAGCCGTACTGAAGAGCTGTGATACTGAGAAACAGGACTGTACGCGGATGACTAGATATATAAGAACCTTTTGAGGATCCTATGTCATAAAGCGATAAACGCTTTTTTTTTCAAAACTAATGAAAAAAGCATAATTTGTTGTAGTTCTTGAAAAAGGTCGATTTATCATTTTTACCATAAGAGTAAAAATCAAAATATTTCAGACGGATAATTTTTTCAGTTTGCCAATTTGTAATGGGATATTACTTATGTATTTTTAATGTATTTAACAGTTTATAACAAATGACACAACTTGCAAACTTACAAATAAATAAAGAAATATTTCAGGGGTTGCCATGAAGTTCTAGAAGTACTAGTATACCTATATACGATTTTAGGAAATTCATGTTTCAGATGTAAATTTACAAGAAATAAACTGAATTATACCCTTCGTCAATTATTTCACAATAGGTCCGAAAGTCATTTTTTATAATCACTTTACCCCAAGCGATGCAAAAATGCTCCTCCTGTGCAGGGGGTTACATTGAGAGAAAAATAAAGTTACAGGGGATGTCTAAGAAAAGATAAGTGATAAATCATAATCCTGGTATTGTGTGGTCCGGAAATTTTATGCTGATTTTTAAGGTAAATTAAAACACAAAACAAAATTATGCCATTAAATATTTATTCAACTAGATATGAACAATTTTGTTACACAATTTTCTCTATTTTTCCTTCAGCTTAAAGATTACGTCATCCCAGAATTTCGGCGGTTTCTCATGAAGGTGATATTTATGTTATCTAAAGAACAAAAAACATACCATTAGACTTGAATCAATGAAAAATCGAAGGAATGTCTATTAAATATCGCGATGTGGTTAGCACATTCTAGCCAAGCTGCAATAATTTTTGCCTGGTCGCCAATTAAATATGATGGAAAACAACACCTTTCTTTTCACTAGTTATGGCCGTTTTTTTAATTGCTGTCTTTAATTTGCCTGATTGCGAGCAGTACTTTTCAAAATTAATTGACTGGTTACTTGACAGAAACTTACAGAACAGGATCCCAGTTCCACTAGACTCATAACATGACATCATCAGGATGAATGCATGATTTTGAGGTGTCTAAATTCGAGTTATGCTACTTCTTTTTTAAAATCATCTCACCACAAGCAAGGCATTCCACTGCCACTATTGCGCATGGGGTTACATAGGGGAAGGTAAAGAGAAGGAGTGGTTAGACATAGGGAATGTCAGGAGGAATGAATGTTAGACATAGGGAATGTCAGGAGGAAAGGGAGCAGGTTAGTGTGTTAGGAGGTGTCTATTGACCTTACATTTAAACTCTTGGAGATTGTATCCGTCGGGGAAGCAATCATGTGGAAGGGAATTCCACAGTCGGGAAGTGCGAGGAAAGAAACTGTTGGAGTAGAAGTTGCGGTTGCATTTTATCGCTTTCACTGTAAAAGGGTGGGATCTAGTTGCTAATCTAGTATCTCGCGCAAATTCGTATTTAGGGGGCACCAGTGATCTAAGTTCATCGGAGCAGAAGTCGTGAAAGTATTTATAGAAGAGACACAGGGAAGCCACGTCGCGCCGGTGGGAGAGAGACTGCAGGCGGTCTGCCAAGTCGGTATCTATCCCAGGATCCTTTTTGCTGGACATTGTTGTAAACGGTCCATTTCTCTTCAGCTGTCACAATTTGTTTAAAAATGTGTATTTCCATTGTGTTTATACAGTAAATTGCATATATAAATGATTCGTTTCAATCAGCTGTTTGAGTAACTAAGTCCACACGCATGATATATTTTGATAAGTTTAATTTCTTCTGTCAATTTCAGCGTCGTTCTTGCGAGCTATTTTTACCTTTACAATAAAAAAAACTATCAAATGTTTAAAATGCACCTTATAATCTTCCATTTTTGTAAGAATGTAAAATTGACACGAATTAAGTAATTTTAAACTTTCTTTCACAAGAGAGAGCTTGAACTGAACTCTAATCGGAAATATAAGGATATTATACCTGTCAATAAATTTGACATGTTCAGTGTCCTGATTCGGTTGTCATCGGTAATGTGTGTGGGGTTATGCTGAGTGTTGTTCAACATGAATGCTAGTATTACCATCTCTAAACTTTGCGAACGACTTCCGTACAGTTCTGGCACAATCAACGTACACACCACATATTATTTTGCTGCTTGGGAACCATTTTTTCCTTTTCGGTAATAAAAACTATCAAGTGTTTAAAATGCACCTTTTTTGTAAGGATGTGAATTCCATGTGCCATGCTTTTCTGGATATCCTAGTCACAGTTATTTTCCTTTAGTAACTCTACTCTCCAGGTTATACTCTTTATTGTCATATTCGCGACATCTGGGCCGTTTTACACTCAGGCAGGCATTCTTCGGGTGGTATACGTTAAAATTTCGAACCGAACACTTTATTTAATCCATGGGGGTAGATTCTAGTTCCCTGTTCCATGCTTTGCTGGATATCCTAGTTACAGTATTTTCCCTTCAGTAACTCTACTCTCCAAGTTCTTATTAACCTCTGATGTGGCCAGGTATTTCACTGGATTACTTCAACCAATACTTTTATCAACTTAGCAATAGGTTTTTGGGGACATACGTATATGAAGTTTCGGGGCATAAAAACCTAATGTTTTAGTAATCATTTTTACAAGAGTTCATATTACAATTTTTTTTGTTCTTTTTAGCTTTCTGTATTACTGGTTCCCATATTGTATTTATGTCTGTTCTTGGTCTACTTCCGAATCTTTTGTGGCTTAGAATATGCACTGATTAACTATTTTTCTTCTTTGTTTATTATTTCATCTTTACCCCACAGAGAACAGTGATCTTTCTTTTCCCTTCATATATGGTCAGCCATGCTTGTTCGCTTCTATTTCTCTTCGTGTTACAGCTTTACTGTTTTTCTGATGTCCTATCTTAAGGGGTGGCTTGTTTTTCCTCTATATTTCTTGCTACTGCTGCACAGGATGACGTACATGTACTCCTTCGTCACGTTCTCTATAGGAAACCTTTTCGGGAGAGGTGCCTGCGTAGCGTTAAGCCACTTCTGCGGGTCGTCCTGATGGTATATGGGCCAATGATTTTTTTATATTTTTCTGATAATCTGTTTACGTTGGTTGGGCAGGCCGAAGTTGCTTCTGAGCGTTCTTATCCTGATGTGCCCTTGTATCTCAATTTGTTGAGTAGCTGTTATGTAGCCAGCGTAGTTGTTACGTTGTAGGGTATTGAAGATGAGGACAACAGTCCCAAAATGTAAATGGTGAAAATTGTTAAAATTTGTCTGTTTTTATTTTGAACTTTCCCAAATCCGCTTATCGTTTTTTTCAAACTTGAATCACTTCAACTCTTTCGAAAATACAAAGAGAAACTTTAGGATTTCTTCAGAAAGTGGCAATTGCACTGATTTCCTTTTAATATACGCCGCACATTGTAAGAAAAGTGACTTGATTTACGCGGACTGCACAACAGAAAAATTGAATAAAAGGTTCGATGGCCACAGATACAACAATGTAACATCAATAGAGCTTGCAAAGCATCTTATTACAAACGTCTGTAATTTCGACGAAGGTTCACATTCTGAAAACAAATCCTTAATCCACTGATATTGCGACCCTTAAAACGGATGTTACTACTAGCATAACGGCTTGGGAGGATTAACAGAATGAGAGGAGAATTCCATAGAATTTATACTGTTTGAATAATTCCTTTTAGTTATTAACAGACAATTATGAGCACGATCACCATCATTTTACTCATTTTTCAGTCCCCATTCGCTTGACTGCGTTTCATTCAAATTGACGCGTTGATTACCAGTAGGTTCGTTTTTCGCAGGATAAGACAAACATTTTACAACATGTTTTAATTATGTGTTTAATTACTTTTGCAAATTTAATTTGTTTTTGGAGGCCTGAGAAAACAAAGGAAAAGTCTAGCAAAAGATGAACATTATTTTTATGAAACCAAACTAAAAAACTAGTGTACTTCTTTAGACTTTATAAACTAACGGAATATAAAATCCATTATTCGTATTAGTATTATTAGAAGTAGTAGTCGTATTAATTCCCGTAATAATACAAGTACTAAAAACATTGTTTATTTTAAATGTATGTGCTTTATAAAAATCAATCTGTTGGCCAACTTACATGCATATAAAACACTTGACAAGTAATAGGATTAAATGCACTAAGCCAGAAATAACTTTCTTTTTAATCTCATTATCAAAAGTAACAAAACTGATCCAGTAAAAGTGCACTCAGTGTAACTAAGTCATTTCCAAATACAAAGAGTCAACAAATCTTTTCTAAGTATTGTTTATTAATCTGTAGCGCTACAGAAGGATGCTGAGGATACCATCGACCGAACATGTGTTGAAGAGTATGTAAACGAAAAGGAAACATATTTAGAATCAGAAAGAGACAGTTGAGATTTCTTGGACACGTAAAGAATGAAGGATGAGGGTTTGGAAAATTTAATACTCACAGGACGGATAGAGAGAAAGAGAGACAGGAGAAAGCATCGTGAGACATACTCAATGGGCTTGAGTAGGTGGATGGCAGAGTGGTATTTGAAAGATATGGCAAGAGGAAAGATGCTGAAAGCGACAAGGGATTGGGGCAAGTTGAAGCCCACGATAGCCTACGACCTTAAGGAACACGGTGCATAAAGTTCATGCACTCAGTGGTAGAGTACAAGCAGTAACTGAACAGTACTAAATAAAAATAAAAACTAGACGATATCCCTAGACATGAGTAGTAGAACAAGAACAATTTACCAACGTAAATTATTTGATAAATAAAGGATTCAGTTCAGAATTATCTGTAGCATACCCAGTATACACCTGAGTAAAGCCGTAGAGCAAAACGGCCTAAACGTTGTGATAACAAGAAAAAGACGACGTAAGTGGGGGTCTTTTCAATTAATCAAATAAAAATAACAAAATCAAAGCAAATAAAAACAAAGAAAACTGAAAAACTAATTAAAGGAAAATTGCCGAAATAAACAGAAAATTAAAAATAAATTTGACAAAATGTTTAGCATAAAATAAAAATTAAACGGGAAATAAAATGTAAACATTTAGCTTTAAAGACGAAGGTTTTAAGAATAAGGAAAAATTAAACACTAGAACAGAAAAAAATGGGTAAAAAATATTAGTTCAAGGAATAAATGGACGTTATACCAGAAAAATAATAAAATAAAATTAGCTTATAGCCGGGGATGGGTAAATAAAATAAAAAATAAGAGAAAACTAAAAATGTAAAACAAAATACAAAAGTCGCAACAGATAAAAACGTATAAAAAACCTTAAATATTTTAAAAAATCTTACGAGTGTTGATCATTTATTTAATAGTTTTATCTAAAAAAAAAAAACCAACAAACGACCAGAACTCATTTTAAAATGAAAACAAAAAATAATTTTAATACGCTTTAAAAATCTGAAACTGTAAAAGAACAAGAATAAGCGGAAATAAATAAAAAATGGGAAATAAATCAATCCAGACAAAAATAAATAAATAGACGAGGGTAAAACACAAATTAACAAATGACGCCCAGTAAAAGAAGCGTTAAAATAATAAAATAGATTTCCCATAATGATCAGTCATATATAAATAACAAGTTGAGCAAAAAGGAAAAAAGCACAAGGCCTGACGATTAGGTTGAGCATAAAACAGACTGTCTGTGGGTGTTCTACAATGTCCACACACACACACACACACACACACACACACATATATATATATATATATATATATATATATATATATAGGCAGCAACCTTTCTTTAAAACATCTTTAGTTCCGGTGGCCCTCTTCACGAATTTACTCAAGCTACTAGACCAGCAATTAGGTCCCACCCTTTTACAGTCAAAACAGTAAATGTAATTTTCACTTCGACTCTATCAACTTCTTTTCTCGCACTTCCCGACTGTCGAACTCCTTTCTGCTTACTTGTTTCTCTGAGAGTTATATTCTACAAGAGTTTAAGTGCAACGTCAATTTCCATCTTTATCTTTCAGATTTACATATTTGGCTGTTCCTTTCAAGAACACCTCCTGATTTTTGTTCTTTCTTTGCGCCCTCCTCTCATATAACCCCTGCGCACCAGTGGAAGTACTGCCTTGCTCAGTGTGAAAAGATTATAAAATAAAAAATAACAGACTAAAAAAATTTACTATTTTTTTTAATTCAGTTTTTCCAGTGTTCTTACATTTTTCCGTTTAATTGGGTACCAAAATTATCCATATCATTAATTGAGCCAATCGCTTTCGGTCATTTCTTTGGTTATTTTCAGGGAAGTTTCGTTTTAGGACTTGTAGTTTCTTTTCATCTATTATTTGTTAATTCTTGTAGGAGAGTTAATTCTGAGCCGGCATCTGTTGCGAATGGTTTAAATTCGAGTTGGAAACTTTTGATTTACAATTTGCAAAAGGCTTCCAACCTACTTCTATATGAATTTGATGTTAGGTGAGATATGTGTATTGAACAAAACCCCTGTTTCAATCCTGGGTTAAAAGCAATTGGAGTCTAGCCGTACTGATGAGTTGTGATGCAGCGAAACAGATCTGTCTGTGAATGACTATTTACGCTCTCACACCCTGATTGAGCACTCTGGAAGAATGGTAGACTTTGAAAAACAGTATCTACTTTGGCTTGCACGCATCGCTCATTCAGTAATGAATTAGAGCCCTGTGGCTATTGTGCGTGTATAATGATAATATACACGCTAAAAATCTACCTTCTTCTACTGAGCGCCCATAGCCCAGAGGTAGAATCGCCGACTGACACCAATTCGATCAGGTTTCAATCCTGGGTTAAAAACAATTGGAGTGTAAGCGTACTAATGAGCTGAGCTGTGATACAGCAAAACCGATCTGTCTGCGGGTATATGTATATATTATAATTATTTGCGGAATACAGTATTTTATTATAAAAAGGTTAGACGTATTTTACTTTTCATAATTTAAAAATAAAAAGCGAAAAATAAAACGACAGCTGACCGGTTTGGCCCTCACTCAATAGAGCTCAATTGAGGAATTATATATTGCAATAAAATTCAGCTCTGTTAAGTGAGGTCGAAACCGGTCGGTTCGTAAAATAGGCATATTATAATATAATATATTATATTATATTATATTATATTATATATATATATATATATATATATATATATATATATATATATATATATATATATACAGATTTTTAATTATTAGTTTGGATTATACATATTTCGCCGCTCTTGAAGAGCCCTGCCAAGAACACAAGAGAGGCGAAATGTGCATAATCCAAACTAATAATTACAAATCCATTATATAAGATATTACTCTGTTAAATAAATGAATTTAACATTGAGTTCTCTCGAATTCGTCTCCTTTGGAATTTACCGGATTACATACCAAGTGTACTACATTATATATATATATATATATATATATATATATATATATATATATGTGTGTGTGTGTGTGTGTGTGTGTGTGTGTGTAAGATACATTTATTTTAGTAACCTTTTGAGAACTAATGGAGGTGTTTTGCGATATAGTTGCATTATTAAACTGCCAGAGATTTTAAATAATGTATATAATAAAATAGTCATATTAGCCTTGACTTCGTATTAAGTTTTTGTTTTGTTTTAGTTCTACTAATTGTTAATCTAATACCAGATCCGGAGC
This sequence comes from Ascarosepion bandense, assembly GCA_037127315.1. Taxonomy (NCBI): domain Eukaryota; kingdom Metazoa; phylum Mollusca; class Cephalopoda; order Sepiida; family Sepiidae; genus Ascarosepion; species Ascarosepion bandense. Next base: position 282,267 of record JBBBDQ010028922.1, on the reverse strand, counting down.
CACTCCTGGACTTTGAATACTGATTTAGGCTCTTGTCCGTAAGAGTAGCAGATAAGATGTGTAGGTTCGGAGGACATATATGAAGGATAACGATTAGCTTTAGCTGAAAGAGATTAGTTTTTAGTGGTCCGGAAAGTATCATCTCGGGAGTTTATTCCACGAAGCAGTTGTTCTTTGGAAAGAAGTTATCTGTACTAAAATTACTTCTTTGCTAATGGAAGACGAATCGAATTGTCATGGTTCGTTCCAGCGTAAACGGTTTTGGAGATATTGAATGATTTGATTTGTTTGTTTAATCTCATATCAACTGTATATGAGTCATTTAATAATAAACTAATACCTTTTTTTCCCAAGGGTGCTTGCGCGTATGTTAATGCAACGAATTCAACTGAAATTCGAACTCGGCTCTCCAATACCTCATTTCGAGCCGATATCCACTGCACCACAACGCACATCTGAAGTAAATATAACGTGAATTGGAACTCGACACTCCTTTCCGTGACATTATCTATTATACCACTTGCACACCCAAGATTGCAGTAATTATTATTCCTAAGCGCTAACCTATCTAGGTACTGAGCGGGCTCGGAGTTACTTAACTTCAGTGAACTGGTGATTCAACGTGATGGGATCGTAAGCGTTGAATTTCAAAGTGTGTGCCTGTTAAATCACTATTAGATATATGAGAAGAAAGCATAAAAAATATGTGTGTATTTCGTTTAGTCAGATTACTGTGTTGGTATGTGAATTCACGTGTGTGTTTGAGTCTTTCCACCAAGATTCTGGAGGCTACACTTTACTTTTTGATTGTCTTCCATTTTTAAATGTCAAGAGATGTTGGCAGTTGGGTTAGCGATATTCTTTCTCTTTTTCTTCAGAAACACAATTGTGCGTACACGTACAGAGACACACAGGTGTAGAACCAAACACGGGTGTTCATATACATACACAACCTTAGCATTTTATCATAGATTTACCATTGTATATGTAATCCGCAAATAGTTATTCCAGCTTTTGCTATTACTAAAAATTGAAAAAAAAAAAGAAGAAAAAATAAAGAAAAAGCATTCTCGCAAATTCTATGTAAATATAAAGGTCATATCTTGTCCCTTGGGGCTGATGAAAAAAAAAAAAAACATGTAAAGATGAGATCTAAAAAAGACTTCGTCTTAATAACGTTGTGGCGTTCCACGTGCGGCATTTTTATAATTTTAGTTATTATCTCTAACATTACCGTCGTAAATATTGTTACCAAAATCTTTCTCATCATATCACTATCAGTACAGATATTTCTGTATCTGCTTTTTCTTCTATGTGCCATGTCCCTTCGGGACGTATGGCGATCATGGCCTTCCCCATTTGATCCCTTAACACTCTTTCTCTTGTTATCTCATACAAACTCTGCTGTGCCATCTATTAATCAAACTTATCAAGTAATTCATGCGTTGATTTCCGCTGTCTTTCTCTCCCTGTATTTGTCCTGTGAGTATTAGATTTTCCAAGCTCCCTTCCTCATTACGTGTCCCAGAAACTTCAGCTGTCTTTTCCTGATGTTAAGTAAAAGTTTCTTTTTCGTTTCCATCCTCTCCAAATCCTTCTCGTTGTTCACATGTTTGGTCCATCGTATCCTCAGTATCCTTCTGTAGTACCAAATTTCGGCTGCGTCCAGTCTTTCCTTGATTCTTGATGAGATTGTCCAGCATTTGCTTCCATATTGAAGGACGGACATCACATAACAATCTAGTACTCTTTTATTTGTTTCCGATGAAATTTTCATGTCTCTTAATACTATACTTAGCTTTTGGAATGCATCCTTGACTACCACAATACGCCTTCGGATCTCAGTGTCGCACTCCCCGTCCTCTGTAAGAAGACTTCCCAGGTATTGAAATTTCTGTAACTTCTTGATTTTAGTATCCCCAGCTTATAGTTGTCATTTTCGGATGCTCATTTTGGGATATCATGATTACTAATATAATAAAAACATGATCCTTGAAATTCATTAAAGTCATTACTATCAGTCACATCTCAAACATGAGACAAAGATCCTGCTTCCCCTCCCAAGACCAATATATTTATAATGAAGGAGGCTATGCTGATTACATAGGTTTTCATAGTTAAGATAACAATTGATCGATTGATTCGTTTTCTACAGCTTATAAACCTGGTGCAAATCATTTGATCCCAGACGTTTTAGATTGAATTCATTTTTTAAGAAGATAGTAATGGTTGTGGATGTGCGTTGTGGTGCAGTGGATATCAGCTCGGAACGAGAATTCGGAGAGCCGAGTTCGAATTCTAGTTGAATTCCTTGCATTCACTTACACGCAAATAGCCTTTGGTAAAAGTATTAATCTTCCCTCCGGATACGGATAAAATAATAGGGCAGATTGGGTTCTATAGCCTTGGCTAGCAACCAGTCTACCGCAGAAAATAATGGCAACCTACTGCGAAACAATCTTCTGCCAAGTTAGTCATGTCTCGAAAGTGACATGATCGTCCAAGAGTGTATCACGTATAGCACTTAACTGACTGTTTTTTTTTATACAAGTCTTACTAATTAACGTATAGTTTATGGGGAAGAGGAGGAATCATAACTTTCCCAAGGCTATTTGTGCGTAACATGATATCACGAACCCAAACTTACAGCGGTTTCCTAACAGCCGCCCATGTAGGTACCGATCAGCCCCAAAATTATCTAACTTTGGTGATTGTACAGAACCGGCGTTTCCACGCGATATGGGCATAAGCATTTTTTTTTTAAATAACAAGGATCTTGAATAGAAAATACATATCCTCTACAAATTGTTCAAAGAAACAAGCGAAAGTTAACATTTCCCTTATAAGAACTTTGATCTTTTTTTTTATTCATTTCACCCCAAGCAAGACATTTCACTGCCACTATTGCGCAGGGGGTTACATAGGGGAAGGTGAAGAGAAAGAGTGGTTAGATATAGGAAATGTCAGAAGGACGATGATAGACGGGTAAGGATACCGAGGCTGAAGGTTGGGCAGATGGGAAGAGTGTTTGAGAAAATGGATGCGAGTTAGTGTGTTAGGAGGTGTCTATTGACCTTACATTTAAACTCCTAGAGATTGTAGCTGTCGGGGAAGCAATCATGTGGAAGGGAATTCCACAGTCAGGAAGTGCAAGAAAAGAAGGTGTTGGAGTAGAAATTGCGGTTACATTTTATCGGTTTCACTGTAAAAGGGTGGGACCTATTTGCTAATCAAGTATCTCGTGCAAATTCGTACCTAGGGGGCACCAGTGATCTAAGTTCATCGGAGCAGAAGTCGTGAAAGAGTGACTGCAGCCGATCTGCCAAGTCGGTATCGATCACCTTACATACTCTCCGTTGTATTTTGTCAAGAACCCCAAGGAGAATAGCAGGAGTACCCGACCAGATGTGGCAGCAGTATTCAATACACGGGCTGACGGTAGATTTATATATGTACAGGATAGATTCAGTAGGAAAAAACTTCCGGGCCCTGCACAGAGAACCGATTTTCATAGCAGCGGATTTAGCAATGGATTCGATATAGTTATTCCACTCGAGGATTGCTGAGATTGTGAGACCAAGGAAAAGTAGTGTTTTACTCTCTGGGAGGCAAGCAAGTTCCATGCTAATGGAAGGTAGGTGCGATTGTCTATGATGGTTAATTGATAGCAGCTTCGTCTTAGAAGCATTAAAATTTACTAGCCATTTCTTACCCAAGTCCACCACGGATTGAAGGTTCTTTTCAAGCTCGGCTGCGAGGTTCGCTTTGTCGCTCACACCAGATTTTTGATCAAGGCGAGAGTATACTGTGGTGTCATCGGCGTACATACCTACTTGGGTTCTTATGGCATCGGGGAGATCATTAATGTAGAACAGAAAGAGCGTAGGACCTAGGATAGAGCCTTCAAGGACACCCACGTTCGTATGGTAGTTCTGGGAGGCATATCCGTTTAATACCACCTTCAATGTGCGGTTAGAGAGGAAAGACTGGATTAGGTCAAACAAATGTCCAGTTATACCATAGCTCTGCAGTTTGCGTAGGAGGCCAGCATGCCAGACTCTGTCGAACGCTTTAGAGATATCTAAGGCAACGGTTCGGGCTTCGCCATTCTGGATTTAAAATAAATATAGTGATAGCATTTACTATGATCTATCATAAAGATTCAATATACGGATTTAGAACGTAGCAAAAAATAAAAATACCTTTGTATGGGAATCGGTTATAACAAATTTAGCATTGGAGATAAGACAATTAAGCGTAGACTAGGCTGCGCTAGGGGTCAGTCAGTTAGTTAAGTGCCATACGTGATACACGCTTGGGCGATCATGTCTCGAAAGAAACATGACTGACTGGGCAGAAGATTATCCCGCAGTAGGTTGACATTGCTTTCTGCGGTAGACTGGTTGCCGACCAAGGCTATAGAACCCAATCTGTCCTGTTATTTGACTCATAGCTAGAAAGGGAAGATATGTATTATATTATTATGTAGTAATAAGTGGGGGATCAGTTTATTACTTCATAACAATATTAAGCAGATCCCCCACTTTATGCCCAGTAGAAGCCTTAATCATATGTTCAAATATTATATTCAGTCAGTCAGTTAAGTGCCATACGTGATACACGCTTGGGCGATCATGTCTCGAAAGAGACATGACTGACTGGGCGGAAGATTATCCCGCAGTAGGTTGCCATTGCTTTCTGCGGTAGACTGGTTGCCGACCAAGGCTATAGAACCCAATCTGTCCTGTTATTTGACTCATAGCTAGAAAGGGAAGATATGTATTATATTATTATGTAGTAATAAGTGGGGGATCAGTTTATTACTTCATAACAATATTAAGCAGATCCCCCACTTTATGCCCAGTAGAAGCCTTAATCATATGTTCAAATATTATATTCAGTCAGTCAGTTAAGTGCCATACGTGATACACGCTTGGGCGATCATGTCTCGAAAGAGACATGACTGACTGGGCGGAAGATTATCCCGCAGTAGGTTGCCATTGCTTTCTGCGGTAGACTGGTTGCCGACCAAGGCTATAGAACCCAATCTGTCCTGTTATTTAACCCATCTGGAAGGAATAGACGGATTAATACCTTTCCCAAGGGTATTTGCGCGTAAGTGAATGCAATGAATTCAGCTGGAATTCGAACTCGGCTCTCCGAATTCTCGTTCCGAGCTGATATCCAATGCACCACAACGCACATCCGCGCTAGGGGTAGTTTTGCCTAAACCAGCAAATTCTTACAAAACCAAAATAAAACCGAACCTCGAGATATGTTCTTAAATAATTGCATCAGATAGAGAATGTTATAAGAATGCCATGCATATTGCCAAACCTGTTTCGAAATTTCTAAACTGCCAGCTTGCTAAAATCAATGGATAAAAATAAGTTTGAGCGAAGGAAGCCTATAGGTCTTAGTAGAGATTGCACTTCTTCGAATGTTGTGGTCTGTTTGTACAGAATCATAAACAAAGGAATGTACTAAATAACAGAAAACATATCACTTGAGGACTACCAACAGCAGCAACAAATAAAATGGATATCACATGTAACTAAAAGAGAAAGTATGTTGATATTCCACACTACTTCGAATAAGAGATTATGAAGGTAACTTCCATCAATACTGAAAATAGCAATAACAGCTAGTGGACTTCAGAAACATATTCTTCAGAAAACAGCTTCTTTAAGGAAAGATTTTATAACAACGAAAACACTGTCTGCTCTATGAATGAATGCTGAGTGTTTTCTTATTAACATTAGTACATCCATTGTTCTAACTGTTGTTGTTTAATCTAGAAACACAGCTGATTTTGATGCATATAGAGGCAAAGTACCTTAACTACTGCACTGAAGACTTACATTTTCATTATGATTCCAGAACTCTTCAGAATATAAGAACAATTCCAAGAAATCGTCTATAAGTTTCAAACTAACACAAGTTTTCAATACTCGCTTTAACAGTTTAATCCTAATTCTGTCCAAAGCATCAACAATAATGGAGTTTACTTCTCTCTTGACTGACTATGATTTGTACGCTGCCAATTTTAAACAATGTTTTTCTGTTTTTCTACTTCTTTATTTGTCTATATTGCTGAGATGCGGTATTTACAATATAATGTTACCTTATAATGAAAAGATTAATGAATAGCACTGTTGAATTTTACCTTATAACCATAATTGCCTTTTTGGACTGTTGTCCTGATCTTTATTGTCATATTCATGATATTTCGGCTGTTGTACGCTCCGACCTTCTTCAAGCGACTGCAATTTTAAGCCGAACCTTTTATTTCGACCACTGGGGTAGAGTGTTCTCGTTCCATGAATCATGCTACTTCTGGATATATTAGTTATCTCCATTTAGCTCAACCCCTTAAGTTTTTGTCAGCTACTACTGTTGTCAGATACTGAACTCATAACTCTTTGGGTCAAGTCACTAGATCTAACCACTACTTTTATCCATTGGGACATGGATTCAGTGACTTGACCCCAAAATTTGTAAGTTACTTATTTGGCGACAGCATTAGCGAATAAAAAGAAACAACTTAGAGAACTGAGAGAAATATAGATAACTAAGACATTAGGAACTGAATGACTTATGGAACGAGATCAATTTATTCTTTGTCAACTACACTATCTTTGGGGTATTCAATATTTAAGATGCTGCAGGTTTCTTGTTATCAACCACTACAATCTATGGCTGTTGCTGCAATATATGACCACACTGGATCCTGATAACCCACAAAAGCTCACCAACAAAGTGGCGGTTGGGTACAATTAAAAGAAAAACCAATAGATCTAGTTTAATAAAGGTAAAACATGCTGCAATAGCAAATATACGCGTTATGGTTGCGGTTTTGAAAGAGAAAGTAGTGTATAACATTACAAGTATGGTTAGAAATACTGTCAAGTCGGGTAATACAGTCTGCTGCTGCGGTCTCCGATCGTCGGTATTTCTAACTATTTAGATGTGACTCCCTTGATTGACTCACTTTTTTGAAGAAACACATTTTGCCTGACGATGCTCCTGCCCACTGCTTCCGCTCGTAAAGAGAGATGAACAGTGCGTTATCCCCTAAGATAAATACCCAATTTTGATTTTGATTCACGCATTCAGTGCCCGCATCGGTTGCTATTACTGCTTTTCTCAGGAGATTAACCGACAGAAAGTCACCGAGTACCCCAGTGTGATATGTTCTGTCATTGTCTGAGAACATTTTCATTGAACAAAATAGTTTTTTATTTTATGTGATATTTGTTTCTCAAGATAATGTCATGACAACAGCACATATTTTCTCTCTTTGAGGTTTAGGAAATGAGAGATTTCTTCCTTGGAGTTGACTGCTCACCGCCGTGTTTTTGACATCGACACCGGTTGTTTTTGTACTGTCATGGCGCTCTCGTAAACAGAGAATATTAAATACATTCTGTTCTTGTCCTTTTTTTGATACTGAGACACAACACTCAGTATACCTGTTATTATTCTGTTTTCACTAATGCTGTTTTCTGGAAAACTTTCTCTCTTTTTCTAATTTCTAGCCTTTTCAATTTTTGTTCTTAAAAGTAGTGTACGCAGGCAGGCAAAAATGACGGTATTTTTAGTAACTTTTAATATTAAGATGAAATGAAACAAAAGTTTTAAAACAATGCCTTGCGATTTAATAAAACAGTGATGTAGAATTTGTCTATATATCTGACATGAGGTAGTATTTACAGTATTTACATTATTTGGACTATTGTCCTCACCTTTGTTGCCATTTGTACGACGTTTCAGCCGTTATACGCTCCGGCCTTCTTTAGGTGCTAAGAATTTCGAACCTAACCCTTTATTACAATCACTGGGGTATATCATTCTCATTCCTTTCGTGAAGCCACTTTTGGTAGTCATGAGTTATCTCCCTCTAACCGGAATCTCTTAGTTACTTGTTCACTTCTGTTGTCTGGTATTGAACTCACAACTGTTTGGGTCAAGTCACTGGAACTAACCAACGTCTATATCCCCTGGGCTATGTGACCTGTTACAATATTGGTGAACTAGGAACTTAGAGAGTCCAGTTAGAGGGAGATAATTTATGACTAACAAAACAGGCTTCACGAAAGGAATAAGAATGATATACTCCAGTGATTGTAATAAAGCGTTAGGTTCGAAATTCTTAGCACGTAAAGAAGGCTGGAGCGTATAACGGCTGAAACGTCGTACAAATGGTAACAAAGATAAGGACAATAGTCCAAATAATGAAAATAGTGTAATAGAATTCTTTCAGATATCTGGCAGCATCCCATAACACATTTCCTTGTCTCTTTATCCAGTATAATGCCAACTCATTTTTCATCATTTTCACCTAAAAAATACATCCGATAGCAAGACATCTGAGCGAGAGAGTTGAGTTTTTGAGAAACGTGGAACTACCTTTAAACTTCTGTTGTTTTCTGAATTGGTAGCACTAGTTAGGGTGCCAGCTATGGAAGCTCTATATAATAATCAAGAGGCCATTTTTATCATAAAATTACCGACAATACATTTTTATAGAAAAGAGGCATTGCAACGCAAGAAGTGGCGTTCATATACCCCAGTGATTGTAATAAGGGGTTCGATTCAAAATTTCTAGAACCTGAAAAAGGATGGAGTGTACAACGACCGAAACGTCTTACAAATGGTAACAAAGATGAGGTCAATAGTTCGAATAATAAAAATACTGATCCAGAATTCGTAACTAAAATAAAGACGAATGTACCGTTTAATTAATCCGTTTTTTCATATTTGTAGAGATTTTAATGGTAAATATTATTCATTATTTACACTTGGCAGTGAATAAATCACCTTTTGATTGATATTTATTTTTCACATTGACAATTTTATGTAACTCGAAATGGAAACACCTCTTGAGAGAAGAAGAAGATTAACAACAGAAGGACGAAAACGAATATAGCAAATCGAAAATGATGCAAAACAATCATTTAGTTGACAAAGACATCTGGGTGAATTGCTAGAAAAACTTAAACAGATAAGAATCTAACAAAAGTAGGAGCAAGGAAACGGATTAAGTAAGCAGTTTTAGGTTTGGTTCATTACTTCATTTTTGTTTTACAGCATATCGACCTCAATGTGTTATTTAATGCCGATAAGATTTTAAAAATATATTTGTATAAATAGAATATGTATTGCTTTGTAAGAAATTAGTAGATTATGATTTGGTTCTATTTTGTTTTACGGTATACCAAGCTCAATGTGTTATTTAATGCCCACAAAAACTTTGCAATAGATTTGTTTGAATAGAATATGTATTCTTTGTAAGAAATCAGTTGGTAGATCAGAGTTTGGTTCTATTTTGTTTTACGGCATATCAACCTCCATGTGTTATTTAATGCCGAAAAAATTTTTACAATAGATTTGTATGAATAGAATATGTATTCTATGTAAGAAATCAGTTGGTAGATCAGAGTTTGGTTCTATTTTGTTCTACGGCATATCAACCTCAATGTGTTATTTAATGCCGATAAGATTTTAAAATTATATTTGTATAAATAGAATATGTATTGCTTTGTAAGAAATTAGTACATTATGATTTGGTTCTATTTTGTTTTACGGATTACCAAGCTCAATGTGTTATTTAATGCCCATAAAAAATTTGCAATACATTTGTTTGAATAGAGTATGTATTCTTTGTAAGAAATCAGTTGGTATCTGGTTTATTTTGGTGCAATGTTTTTGCTGATGTCACTAGCGCTTCCGTAATGAGTCTAATTTCGAGTTTCCTTTTCAAATTTGTTCTTCGTATTTGTTTTTCACGCTGTTAGAGTATTCTTTCTGCAGGTCATTCACGTGCGTGTTGTATTGCAGTCTTGGTGCTGTGCTAGAAGTCTTCAATCTCCTGAGTTTCACTCTTTGTTTCCAGAAAACTGGGACATGGTCGCTTCCATAGTCGTCGCTTGGATAGGTTTTGCATTAAACAACTATATTTCTGAATCTCCTGTTTATGGTTATGTAGTCTATTTGGTTTTTCGTGTTGCCTCCTGGCCTTCTCCATGTCCATAGACATCGTGGGTGTTCTTAAAACCATATGCTAGTTATTAATTGGTCATTTGCTGTGCACCATTAGAACCATTTTTCTCCTCGTTCGTTGCGGATTCCTAATTCAAATTTGCCAGTTGTCTCACTTTCCCTCTCCTTGCCTACTTTGGCATTCAAATCTCCCATGATGATTCTAATTTCTTGGCTTTTACATTGAGACTAGGCATTACCAAGAGGAGTAAAAAATATTCTATTTATTCCCCAGTGCTTTACGTTGTTGATAGTTTTAGTTAATGCAAAAAAGATTATAACAATAGATTTGTATGAATAGAATATGTATTATTTGCAAAGAAATCTAGATCATTTTTACAATAGATTAGGGTTTGGCTCTGTTAGTTTTATGTCATATCAACCTCAATGTGTTATTTAATGCCGACAAAATTTTTACAATAGATTTGTATGAATAGAATATGTATTCTATGTAAGAAATCAGTTGGTAGATCAGAGTTTGGTTCTATTTTGTTTTACGGCATATCAACCTCAATGGGTTATTTAATGCCGACAAGATTTTTTAGGATAGATTTGTATGAATAGAATCTTTTGCACGATATCAGATAAGTTTTCATTGACGTTTTTTGTAAAAAGAGTTTTGCCGTGAGTCTGTTGTGTTACTGGTATATTTATTTCTTTATTAAAAAATATATTGCCCTTAATATTTTTTTTCAAAAATGTGCTGCTGGTAATATTTTTTCTGCATACTGGTAACATTTTTTTCTCCCAGAATGTATAGCTAGAATTTTTACTATAAAAATCTGTTTTTATACTTTCATAGAGTTTTGACATTAGGTTAGGGGTTAACTATTTGCCCTGACAGCTGCTACCACCCCAAGTCAGGGTGGGCCTTGGAACAACAGCAATTGAGAGACGGTTCTACGCTCCTCAAAACTTCCCAATCGGAGGCCTTGCTGCCAGATGCACTTTATCATCAAAACCATGATAAAAATCCTTCCTTGTATCCGAGAAATAATTTGGTTGAAAAAAGACAAACATTCTATTTGTATAGAATATTAAATGACCAAGGTAAATAATCACTCAATAATTTATTACTCATATCCAAAATCACAAGTCAGCTATTCTTTAATAATATGGATTATAAGTCATTAAGTTAAACTAAATAATCTAATATATATGTATATATACATCGGCTAATTATCGCCATTTTATATTTTTAATTTCGTGCATGCGCGTTTTCTGTTTTTATTTTGTCGACTGCACAGTATAGTAGGGTCAGTTGGGCACCGTCTGTGAAAAAAGACCACCATGAGGCAATCCACTCCATCAAAAATTTGACATGTTGTACTGTTTGGAATTCGTGACGGAAGATCTAATCCGAACATTTCATAGTGTTTGTGTGTCAATCCGAGAACAGTGCAGAGGATTCTGAATGAATTTGATCAGCCTAATGGTGACTACGAAGGTGTTTGATGTGATCACTAGTAATGGTGACGTTATACCTCTGTTCATCATCCCACAAGACTCAACACGGAGGCCTACAGCAGGTGTTTTGAGGTTTTAGTACTGCCCTGGATTGACAGGATGGCTGCTGGAAAACTTATGCCTGGTAATAAAATTCTGTAACAAACCCACACATGTACGCAAACACAGTAATGACTATCAGACAATTTTTGCGACCACATCCCCCCTTACATCTGTCTACTTCAGACTGAAATTCCTTGATTATTGTGTGCGGGGTGCCATTGACTAAGAGACCAACATAAATCCTTGTAACACCAAAGATAAATTAAAGGCAAGGTTTACGGCAGCATTCACTAAATTAAACAAAGAGACTATCCAGAAGAGTTCCATGAGATCCCGAAGTCGTCCGGAGGCTGTGGTTGAAGCCAATGACGATTTTATTGAATACATTTTCTCTTTTATGTATTTCAAGATATTTCTGAGTAGCTTTGGTCATAATGATATGTGAGTGTTATTTCATTTTGTCGTATACTGTGTGGCATATCTTTCCTCAATGACTCAAAGTTTCATGGCAAACGTAATCTTCAGGTGTTGAGTAGACTGACTGTTACATAATTTAAATTTAAATAACAATATCTAATTAATGCAATGTTGGCGCAGTTATAATATATATGCAAATATTTTTTTATTTTAAAAGTGTATATTGCATTTAGAATAGACAGTATTTTTATTTAAATTTGTAAATTTTATTTTATATTAAACATAAAGGGAGATTACAGAGTTAAAAGAACTCACAAGACTTTGGGTTAAGTCACTTGAAATAACCAATGTCTATGTCCACTGGGGTATATATCCTTAAAGAATAAGAATGATATACCCCAGTAATCGTAATAAATGGTTCGGTTTAAAATTCTTGGCACCTGAGGAAGGCCGGACCGTACAACGGTCGAAATGTCGTACAAATGGCAACCAAGATGGGCAATAGTCCGAATAATGTAAATAGTGTAAATACTACCTTATTTTAGAAGTATAGACAATTAATATCTTTTGTTTAATAAGTTAGTGTTATTAAAGCGTTTTGAGGTGCGATTTATATATATATATATATATATATATATATATATAATCTGAAGAATTAATGAATTTTGTTAAACTGACATTTTCATAAGTTCAAATGTTATTACGGAAGATGCTCTATTTGAAATAAACGCCATTTTAAAAATTTATTAAACCGTGTGTATTACCTTTATTGAATTGTTCATTCAAAGAAGAAACTGCGTTATCTTTTCTAGGTGGAAATACGGTTCAGTCCAGTGTGCTTTACTATGCTGCCACGGATAACGAAGCAGCAAGCACCATTAAATTTAGTCAATATAAAATGAAAAAAAAAAAATGAACATCGCCTATTTCAAATACGGATTATGTGCAAAAAGAAACGACTGAAATAATAACAATATCAAATTAAAATAAATTCATCAATACTTTAGAAAAATGCTTTGTTCACATCTCCGATGTTTGACCGATATGAAGATACGAAAAAACTAAGCTGAATAGAGAGCATATGCCTCATTGAAATACGCTTGTGGAACAAATTTTTCTTTACTAAAATCTCTAATGCGTAGTTCGAAAGACATAATAAAGACTTTCTAATAAATAAGAATGTTGTAGAGTTTACTATACAACTATTTAAATAACAAATATGAAAGTGTATAAAAGCTTATAAATATTATATCAATTAATAAATTAATATAAATTTTATGCGTCATTTTCCGATAAATAAAAATTCTGGTCAATAATAATATAAGTCCTTGCATCAGTATAGCATTCATATCTAATTTCTATTTTGAAATTCTTTGAGCGATTTCTTTTTTCAATAACTGATATTTACCGGAACGAAGCAAAGCGTTTGTGTGAAAATTATATTTCTTTGCATCTTACTTCAACAGCCGGCCGATAATTATGAATCAAATTCGGAATGCAAGAACATTTTCGAAAACAAGCAATTTCTCCCAAGGGATTATTTTCAGATTGGTTGCAAATATAGTTCCTTGAACAAGAGAATGTTTTATTTTTGAACCGTCAATATTATCGTTATCTCTCCGCGGCATATATATATATATATATATATGCCACAAATATATACATGTGTGTGTGTGTGTGTGTATTCTTGGGCTTATATATATATATGTAATATATATATATATATATATATATATATATATTTATATATCACAAGAATACACACACGCACACGCACCTATGTATATGGAGAGAGAGAGAGAGATGCACCCATATAATACAAACAATCAAGCTTATACATAGGTTTTTTGTTAGCAATTGCTTGTACAGTGCAGTAAAAAGTTGCCAGCAAAGCTATGTATCTCATCTACTCACATTCCGTTTTGAAATTTATATTTATTCTGTTATGCGAAGCTACTTTGGCCAAGTTATCAGCAACCATTACAGCTCTCCATGCCGATATGTTGTTCTTTGAATGGGAATTTACCTAGCAGGCCGACTCGCTTTGATATTTGGGAAAGCAAGAATTGAAGAATGAATCTTAATTCAAATTTCCTGTGTTAAACTGTGAGGTATTTTCCGTTTTTGTTTTTTTTTTTTTGTTTTTATATATATATCTATGTTTTTGTTCTCCCCCCTTTTTTGGAGTTCATGCTTCATTTAGGAGGGAAAAAAAAAAATTTGAAATTTATATTTATTCTGATACATCACAAGAGGCTACTTTGGCAAATTATCAGCAGCCATTTACAGCTCCATGCTGCGATATTTGTTCTTTGAATGGGAATTTCTAATAGGCCGACTCGCTTTGATATTTGGGAAAAGCAAGAATTGAAGAATGAATCTTAATTCAAATTTCCTGTGTTAAACTGTGAGGAATTTTCCGTTTGTTTTTTTTTTTTTTTTTTTTGTTTTTATATATATATCTATGTTTTGTTCTCCCCCCCTTTTTGGAGTTCATGCTTCATTTAGGAGGGAAAAAAAAAAGTTTAAGTATATTTATTCTGTTATGCGAAGCTACTTTGGCCAAGTTATCAGCAGCCATTACAGCTCCATGCCACGTGTTGTTCTTTGAATGGGAATTTACCTAGCAGGCCGACTCGCTTTGATATTTGGGAAAAGCAAGAATTGAAGAATGAATCTTAATTCAAATTTCCTGTGTTAAACTGACGAATTATTTTCCGTTTGTTTTTTTTTTTTTTTGTTTTTATATATATATCTATGTTTTTGTTCTCCCCCCTTTTTTGGGTTCATGCTTCATTTAGGAGGGAAAAAAAAAAGTTTGAAATTTATATTTATTCTGTTATGCGAAGCTACTTTGGCCAAATTATCAGCAGCCATTACAGCTCCATGCCACGTGTTGTTCTTTGAATGGGAATTTACCTAGCAGGCCGACTCGCTTTGATGTTTGGGAAAAGCAAGAATTGAAGAATGAATCTTAATTAAATTTCTGTGTTAAACTGTGAGGTATTTTCCGTTTGTTTTTTTTTTTTTTTTGTTTTTATATATATATCTATGTTTTGTTCTCCCCTACCTTTTTGGAGTTCATGCTTCATTTAGGAGGGAAAAAAAAAAGTTTGAAATTTATGTTTATTCTGTTATGCGAAGCTACTTTGGCCAAGTTATCAGCAGTACAGCTCCATGCCACGTGTTTGTTCTTTGAATGGGAATTTACCTAGCAGGCCGACTCGCTTTGATATTTGGGAAAAACTGAGAATTGAAGAATGAATCTTAATTCAAATTTCCTGTGTTAAACTGTGAGGTATTTTCCGTTTGTTTTTTTTTTTTTTTTGTTTTTATATATATATCTATGTTTTTGTTCTCCCCCCCCTTTTTTTTTGGAGTTCATGCTTCATTTAGGAGGAAAAAAAAAAAAGTTTGAAATTTATATTTATTCTGTTATGCGAAGCTACTTTGGCCAAGTTATCAGCAGCCATTACAGCTCCATGCCACGTGTTGTTCTTTGAATGGGAATTTACCTAGCAGGCCGACTCGCTTTGATATTTGGGAAAAGCAAGAATTGAAGAATGAATCTTAATTCAAATTTCCTGTGTTAAACTGTGAGGTATTTTCCGTTTGTTTTTTTTTTTTTTTTTGTTTTTATATATATATCTATGTTTTTGTTCTCCCCCCCTTTTTGGAGTTCATGCTTCATTGGGAGGGAAAAAAAAAAGTTTGAAATTTATATTTATTCTGTTATGCGAAGCTACTTTAGCCAAGTTATCAGCAGCCATTACAGCTCCATGCCACGTGTTGTTCTTTGAATGGGAATTTACCTAGCAGGCCGACTCGCTTTGATATTTGGGAAAAGCAAGAATTGAAGAATGAATCTTAATTCAAATTTCCTGTGTTAAACTGTGAGGTATTTTCCGTTTGTTTTTTTTTTTTTGTTTTATATATATATCTATGTTTTGTTCTCCCCCTTTTTGGAGTTCATGCTTCATTTAGGAGGAAAAAAAAAAGTTTGAAATTTATATTTATTCTGTTATGCGAAGCTACTTTGGCAAGTTATCAGCAGCCGTAGCTCCATGCCACGTGTTGTTCTTTAGGTGGGAATTTACCTAGCAGGCCGACTCGCTTTGATATTTGGGAAAAGCAAGAATTGAAAGAATGAATCTTAATTCAAATTTCCTGTGTTAAACTGTGAGGTATTTTCCGTTTGTTTTTTTTTTTTTTTTTTTGTTTTTTTATATATATATCTATGTTTTTGTTCTCCCCCCCCCCCCCCCTTTTTTGGAGTTCATGCTTCATTTAGGAGGAAAAAAAAAAGTTTGAAATTTATATTTATTCCATTATGCGAAGGCTACTTTGTAGGATTATCAGCAGCCATTACAGCTCCATGCCACGTGTTGTTCTTTGAATGGGAATTTACCTAGCAGGCCGACTCGCTTTGATATTTGGGAAAAGCAGAATTGAAGAATGAATCTTAATTCAAATTTCCTGTGTTAAACTGTGAGGTATTTTCCGTTTGTTTTTTTTTTTTTTTTTTTTTTTTTATATATATATCTATGTTTTTGTTCTCCCCCCTTTTTTGGAGTTCATGCTTCATTTGGGAGGAAAAAAAAAAAGTTTGAAATTTATATTTATTCTGTTATGCGAAGCTACTTTAGCTAAGTTATCAGCGTAATTACAGCTCCATACTACGTGTTGTTCTTTGAATGGGAATTTACCTAGCAGGCCGACTCGCTTTGATATTTGGGAAAAGCAAGAATTGAAGAATGAATCTTAATTCAAATTTCCTGTGTTAAACTGTGAGGTATTTTCCGTTTTTTTTTTTTTTTTTTTTTGTTTTTATATATATCTATGTTTTTGTTCTCCCCCCCCCCTTTTTGGAGTTCATTTGGACTTTAACTAAGTTAAAACTTAGTTAAACTCCACTTTTGTAAGTTTGTGTTTTTTTTTTTTTTTTTTTTCAAAGGATTGTTCGTGTTCGTTTGTTTTTTTTTTTTTTTTTTTTTTTTTTTTTTTAATAGGAGTAGATAGGTCACACTATCGCCCGGTCTATACTCCTCCCACGTCTATTGAACTGGAGTAGAGGCTCGTTCCTTGTTTCTTGTTTAGGATGTGGTTTCCGGTTTTCACTTCTCTCTCTTCAGACCTTGGTACTGGTGCTTCCGTGAGTTTCCTGCGATCTGGCCGGTTGGTGGCAATGGCTCATCACTGTGAGGGTACCGGGTTGGCAGTTTCCTGGTTGCTGCTTCCGACTGGTAGTTAGGAGCCCTAACTCTTGCGTAGCGTCAAGAGCGGCTGCTCTGATCAACAGTTGTATAATATCGGGGTTCTTGTAGTGCCATGTCGCGCATGGATAGGTGTCCCTGCAAGCGCTTTCGGTGGGCAACCCCGAGGCCACACCTTGTTGCAGCCCTAGCCAGTCTCCCTCCCAGCTCAGATCGTGGGTAATGACCGCCTGTATCCTCTACCCTAGGTCCCTTTCTATAAACCAAAAACATGACAAGACAAAACAGAAATGACCCTAAACCAGCTAAATCCAAACCACCTAAGCCCATTAACCTCTCCTTCACTAATATCCGAGGCATTCGTACTAACTTTGCTAGTGTAGAAGCGTTCCTGCATGAAAAGTCCCCTGACATCCTCGCGCTCTGCGAAACTAACCTCAACTCAACTATTCCCTCCTCTGACCTCTTCATCCCTGGTTATCTTCCCCTTTTAAGGAAGGATTCTACTGTCCACATGCATGGGCTGGGTGTTTATGTCAGCGAACACCTCCCCATAACTAGGGTGACTTCACTCGAATCTACTGACCACCAATACATATGTCTCCGCTTGTCTCTCCTCAGTTCGGTTAGCTACCTATTCTTCCTTTACCGTTCTCCCTCCTCTCCTGACTGCTCCCTACTAGATAGCATTGCCGACGACATAGATAAGGCTATTACCTATCACCCATTTGCCCACATATTTGTATTTGGAGACCTCAATGCCCATCACTCTGAGTGGCTTGAAAACGCTGTTACTGATTCGGCGGGCACTCACGCCATGAACTTTGCTATTTCCCAATCCCTTACGCAAGTGGTGGACTTCCCCACTCGCTTCCCAAGCACACCCTCGGGTCATTCCTCACTGCTAGATATATGTTTCACCTCTGCGCCCGACGCCTGTCAAGTCTCGCAGCTTTGCCCTCTCGGCAACTCCGACCACGCTGTAGTCTCCCTCAGTATTTCTTTCCAATCTCACTCCCCCCAGGATCCCCCTACTCATAGAACCTCCTACCTCTACCAAAAAGCTGACTGGGAAGCCTTTCGCGATTTCCTCTGCGACGTCCCTTGGGGAAAAGTGTTTGACCTATCAGTTGATGACTGTGCCTCTGAGGTCTCGTCATGGGTGAAAGCTGGCATTGATGCCTTCATACCCACCAGGAAGTATTGCTTAAAACCTCATTCCCCTCCGTGGTTCTCTCCAGCCTGCTCAGCCGCCATTGCCCACAGGAACCATTACTTCCATCTATTCCAGAGACAGCCAACTGATCACAATAGGCGCCTGTTCACATCCGCTCGCAGTGAGTGCAAGAGAACTCTAAATGACGCCAAACAGTTGTTTGCGGAGAGAATGCGACAGCACTTAGCTGACCGCAAGTTCGGCTCCAAGGACTATTGGAGGATTTGTAAACGAGTGCTCAACAATAGGAAATCCTCAATACCTCCTTTAATCCATGGATTTGACGTTCTCACGTCATCTGCTGAGAAAGCTGAGTGCTTTGCCCGCAGATTCTCATCCAACTCCACACTCGACTCGTCCGGAGTGCACCCACCCGACTTCCCTATTAGAACTGAGGCCAAACTGCATGACGTGTATATTACCCCGACAATAGTATCCAGAGTAATTTCAAAACTCGACCCCCATAAGGCGTGTGGAGACGATGGAATCCCGGTGATAGTCCTTAAGAGGTGTGCCCCAGAACTTTCCCCTGTCCTCTCTAAACTGTTTAACTACTGCCTTTCTGCTTCCTGCTTTCCTGCATGCTGGAAATTCTCCTCAGTCGTTCCTGTCTTTAAGAATTGTGGTGAACCCTCGGACCCATCCAACTATCGCCCTATCAGTCTCCTACCAATATTCGGGAAAGTGTTCGAGGCTATAATAAATGCTGAAATAGTTCATCATCTCACCGCCCACAAGCTGTTCTCCGACAGGCAATATGGATTCCGATTTGACAGGTCCACAGCCGACCTGCTAACTACTGTAACGGAGTACATGCTACAGGCCCTTGATGAGTCTGACGAGGCTCGCGCGGTTGCTCTGGATATCTCCAAGGCTTTCGACAGGGTTTGGCACCCTGGCCTCCTATGCAAACTACGCGGTTATGGTATTACCGGTCGCCTGCTTGACCTAATCCAATCTTTCTTAAATAACCGCAAAATGAAGGTCGTTCTGAATGGGCGTGCCTCTTCGTCCTACAGCACGAATGCTGGTGTCCCACAAGGCTCTATCCTGGGCCCAACGCTCTTCCTTATTTTCATCAACGACCTCCCAGATGAGATCAGGTCCCAAGTAGGCATCTACGCAGATGACACTACAATATACTCCCGCTCCAGTAAGAAACCTGTCGTGGCGGACAGACATAATCTCGCTGCTGACCTTGAGCGGGATCTACACTCTGTGGTGAACTGGGGCAAGAAGTGGCTTGTCAACTTTAATTCCTCTAAGACCAAGCTGTTGTCTGTCAACCATTACAGGCAACCTCTTCTGCCTCCCATAAGCATGGACCAGATGATTCTCCCGGAGAGTAATACACTACGCCTCCTCGGACTTACCCTGTCCTCAGACCTCAAATGGAAGCACTATATTGAATCCATAGCAAAATCTACTGCTAAGAAGATTGGGTCACTATGTCGATCCAGGATGTTTTTTCCACCTGAATCCATCCTGCATATATACAAGTCAACCATCCGTCCGTGCATGGAGTACTGCTGCCATTTATGGTCAGGTGCCCCTGCCGTTCTCCTCAGTGTTCTTGACAAGCTCCAAAGGAGAGTCTGTAATGTGATAGGTACTGATCTGGCGACTCGTCTGCAGCCACTTTCCCATCGTCGAAATGTGGCCTCCCTCTGTCTCTTCTATAAATACTTTCATGGCTTCTGCTCGGATGAGCTTAAGTCACTGATGCCTCCTCAACAGGTGTTTACCCGTTCAACCAGACTGGCAACTGGGTCCCACCCATTCACAGTCAGGTTAGCCAAACGCAGACGACAATTCTACTCCTGCAGCTTCCTCTCTCGCACTTCCCGCCTGTGGAACTCACTCCCGTATTCTTGCTTTCCTGACGGCTACGACCTCCAGAAATTTAAAAGCAAAGTTAATACTCACCTACTAACCACTGGCCTCTAGCTCTCTCTCCCCTCCCCTGTATAACCTTCCCTTTCTCTCCGCCCATGTACCTGTCATTGCACCTGCTTTCTCAGTTTTCTATTGTTCCTTTCTAACTAGCTTGTACTCCTCACTCTTTTCTAATTAATCTTTCTACATTTATGTAACCCCCTGCACATCAGTGGCGTTTCTGCCTTGCTCGGGGTGAAATGATTAAAAAAAAAAAAAAAAAAAAATATAATCATTTTAGTGTCTCGTCAGGTTACTAGATAGTACCGAAACACAACGGCTCTTGTGTTGCAGTAAACTATATCTTCATTGTAATTATAAAATAAAAATATTACCATATATAATGCTCTACTATGTATTAAGAACTCTTAATAAAGTCAATCACTACAGAGAGTAGACTGCCAACCCATTAATTTCTAATACTTCTAATAATGACTGCCAACCCATTAATTTCTAATACTTTCATATGATTTTGTTACTTCCTGTATATATATTGTCATCCGCAGACAGATCTGTTTCGCTGTATCACAGCTCATCAGTACGGTTAGGCTCCGATTGCTCCCTAACCCAGGCTCGAAACCCGACCGAACTGGCGCCAGTCGGCAACTCTACCACTGGGCCACGGGGCTTTTGGTATTTTTAGCGCATATCATATTACGCGCCCAGCAGTCAGAGTGATCCAATTCATTTTTAATGAATGGGCGATGCGTTCACGCTAGAGTGGCTACTGTTTTTCAAAGTCTATATATATATATATATATATATATATATATATATATATGATTGCATGATTATATATATATATATATATATATATATGAGGGTACACAAATGTATAATACTATTATTTAGATGTTAATGAAACAGTTCTCAGTGTAGTATGAACAGAGCTATTTTGTATATATCAATAACCATATATATCGTCCTTCCGTGACAGCACAACGTTGTTTGAGTTTGTAATATGCACCTGATGATGGCATAAAACTCCGAGTCAAGCCATTGACGTAAGACAATTTGTATATTTATTAATATATATATATATATATATATATATATATACGTAGGACAATATGTATATTTAAATCCAGGTGAAGAGGACTCAAGATTTTACTATTTTGAGTCATCCGGCATTTATTTTATTATAAACAGTGCTCAATATAATAAATACTATAGAGCCAAATATAATATGGGGCCAAATTCTAAAATGAATCTTCTCTCTGATTAGTTAAGAAACATACACGTAAATTTTATATCGTCCGAAATACATAAACTGCAAACAGAAGGTTTTTGTATTTAAAGGTAAATCATTTGCACAGCCAACATCCAACTTTGCTTGATGAAGAGAATCTATCTCGGAACATCGAAATTTCCGTGTCGCAATGTACGATTAATTCATAACTATATATATATATATATATATATATATATATATATATATATATATATACAGGCAGCATATTTTCATTCAAAAATGTTCATTGAATAGTATAGAATTATTATTGTGTCGATTTACTATTATACTGATCCTTTCCCAGTTCTCTAATCAGTTTTTTGATGTTGAGATTAAATTCATCTAGGAAGGTCCAATTTGTCCTTCTTACAAAAAAGTAAAATATAATAATATAATAATAAAAGAAAATGAAAAGAAAACTACGGCGTCTCTCTTGATGAATTAAATCGTAGTATCTAGAAACTTATTAGACAACTGGAAAGGTTCAGAATATCAAAATAAATAGACACAATACGTCTTTATTATTTAATGAAACACACACACACACACTATTAGGATAAGGACTATTTTATTTTCATGAGGCATATTGACAGAAAATAAACTATTTAATTAAAGTAATTTTACTTGATTTACTCATCAATTGCTTTAACGAGAAAAAATACTTGTTACAAAATAAATGTAATATTTAGTATAATAGCCTTTTGCTTTTATCACAGCCTTCATTCTGTCAGACATTGACATTACAAGCTTTTTCAATGTATCTAATGGTATCTCCGGCCAAACAGCTTGTATTTGTTCCCAAAATGTGTCTTGCGAAGTAACATTAGATTTATCAATTCGAGATGGGGTAATAAGAAAAAAGTCAGTCATATCCAAGGATAATAGAATAATGAGTAGTTTTAAACGAACTTGTTTATTAGAAAATAGGAACAATTAAATATAACTTCTTTTAATACATTTCTTTTACACCTAGTTTTAAATAACCAATATTTATTAACAATTTACTTGGCTTTTCACCGTGTATTTGAATTTCAATGGGGTTTTTAGGAAAATCACCGCTGTCCTAATACTTTTGCATACTATCAGTAGTCTACAAAAGTGTTAGGACAGTGGTGTTTTTAAACTTTATTTTGATGCCTCATAAAAGATAAAATAGCTCTTGTCTTAATACTTTTGCACAGTACTGTATAAATGACCTGATAATTGCGTTTTGGAAGAAACAGACTGTCACCTGTGGGTGTTGATTTTAATGTCCGCTATTATATTTCCATACGCTGTGTCCCTCATATTAAGCACTTTAATCCATAAAATCCATGTCTTAAAACTATATTTTATCAATACAATATATATATATATATATATATATATATATATATATATATATTCAATAGACTTGTCCATTTTGTAAAACTGAAAAGAAAAACTGCAGCGGCTCATTCCTTGTTTCGTGTGTATGATACGATTTCACCTTCCATTACCAAAATGATATAACCGTCTTAATATTTTGCTGATCTTATTGATAACTGACTGCGAGTTTTTATTATGAGCGTACCGGGTTGTAAGTATTCTGGTTATTAGTAGTAAGAAGCCCGATCTCTGGTTGATATATTTGTTAATCACTGTGAATCAGTTAAGCAACAATTTTTCCACCTGTTATCTTTCATTCTTGTTATCATAATTTCTCACCATTATTTTGATCGTATATCTGTCTTTGGTCTCCTCTTTAGTACAAATTGACCTCATTCGATTTCTTTGCTTTGATATGATTTTGTTACTTCCTGTTTCGTACTTCAAGTGTCCTAAGATGGCTTTATACGGTTTCCGGTTCAGACATATTTAGCAATGTGATTTCATTCATAAAAAAATAGAAAGATAGTGGCTACATTGCTTCAACCGCACCGACTAATTTCTGGTGAGCAAGAAGGATAGGTTATCTTCTATTTCTTTTATGTGCCATGTCCCTTCAGGACGTAAGCGATCATGACTTTTCACAACAGCCTTGTAGCTCTTACCATCCCTTCTCCTGTTATTTTACTCAAACCCCGCTCCACCACCTATTTGCTCAAGTCTATCAAGTATATCAGACGTTACTTTATTCGTCTTTTCTTTCCTCAATCTGTGCCGTGTACATCAGATTCTCTAAGCCTTCTTTTCTCATTAAATGTCCCAAAAACGTCAGCTGTATTTTACTGACGTTAAGTATCAGTTTCTTTTTCGTGTCTAGTCTCTCCAAAACCCGGGCGTTGCTTACATTCTCTGTCTATAGTATCCTCAGCATCCTTCTGTAGAAACACTTTTCTGTTGCTTCATGTGTTTCCTTAATCTTTGATGAAACTCCTCAGCATTCGCTTATATATTGAAGAACAAAAATCACTTAAGTAATCTCTTCCTTGCTTCCAACGAAATTTTCTTGTCTCTATTTAGCTTCTGGCATGCATCCTTGACCGTATCAATACGCCTTCGGATCTCAGTATCCATCCTCTGTTAGAACACTTGTAATATAACAATCCCGCCCCACCCGAGGAAAGGCTGATGCAAGCGGGGGTGTTTTCCGGTCGTTGAAAGGAACGGATGTTTGTTTGACCTTATTTCCGGCAGTAGCGGAAATGGCTACAAGAGGCAGACAGAACAGGTGTCTCTGAGAATTATGTGGGCGTGCGTGGGCGAGGCAAAATCCGGAAGTACCGGTTTAGAGATTATAAAAGACCTCGGCGCACGGATTTCAGACACAGAGACGCAGAGAGACAGAGGCAGACGAGATAGCCAGACCAGACCAGAGGAGCAACAGACGACCCCCCCGTCAACCCTTAGAAGCGCGCTCTCACTCTCTGTTCACTAGGCTACACGGTCCATCGTTCATTAATAAAAATATAACTTATATTTTTATATATATGCGTGTTTGTTGTTTGTTGATATACAACACACTTTCCAGTTACTTAAATTTCCTTACCTGCTTGATTTTAGTATCCCCAGCCTATATTTGGCATTTTGGGATCCTCTTTTTACGGATGACTATGCATTCAGTTTTCTTCTAGTTTATAGATAGTCCTTTCTTTTCGCTTTCTTCCGCTACATTCTCTATAATATCTTGTGTTTCCCTTTCCGTGTCTGCTATCAGCACTATGTCATATGCGTATTTTATATTGTTCAGATTGTGACCGGCAATGAAAGATCCTGGCATGACTTCTAGGGCTCCCAGAATTGTATCATTCTATAGGTTGAAGAAATCGGGTGAGAAGACCCACCCTTGTCTTACACCAATTTCTTTGTTTGTATATCTTCTGAACTCATTTTCTGTCCGTATGCAGACAGTTTGCTGTTAGTAGAGGTTCTTGATTACTTTAATATCTTAACCGAATGTGTCTAGGTAACCGAGCATCTCTATCAAGTCTTTGTGGCGTATTTTGTCGAATGCCTTTGCGTAGTCTATGAAACACAGGTACACGTACTTCTTCATTTGTATTGCCGTTTGTGATTGTCAGTATATCAAAGCACTCAAATTCTAATTTATTACACAGGAAATCGTATTCAGTTTAACATAGGAAGATAGTGAATAAATTACTTCAACTGTAATTACTAATTTCTGATGAGTTTGAAGGATAGGTTATCATAGAACTCAAATTTTATTTTATTAGACAGGAAATTGTAATCAGTCTGCACGAAATGTTCTCTTGTCGTCTTCTGAAAACCTTTTTGTTGTCATAATTAGTTTTTTTTGTTGCTGAAACTAGCTGTCTTACTCTGTTTAATTTCTTTGTTACTTAGAATGTAATTGAACGATTTACTGTTTTGAAAGAAGGCCATTTTTTAAAAAAATACTTTTTTTTCCCTTTTTTATTTCCAAAATGGTATTGGAATTTAGACCCCAGATGGGGGGTTAAACATTTACCCGTAGTTGGGGCCCTAACAGGTGCTACCACTCCGGGTTATGGTAGATCTGGGAACAACAGCAATTAAGTGGTAGTTCAATCCACACAATCATAGGCCCTGCTACCGGAAGCAGTTTTTTTCCGTCTGAATCTATCCTGCAATTATATAAATCTACCATACGCCCGTGCATTGAATACTGCTGCCATATCTGGTCGGGTGCCCCTGCTATTCTCCTCGGAAAATAGAGTAACCAAGCAGAGAATAAAACGTGGGCGCATATTGGCGCTTTGATTTACGGGTTACTTTTGAATTAAAATATTGGATGGGAATTCCATATCAAAACGTCTCTGTGGGATCGACCTTCGATGTCCGCATTCAGCTAATCACTCCCTCCTCACTCTCTCAAACAAACTCTTCGTTATTATGGCTCTTCAAAACTTTCTGTCTTTTGTAGCTCTTGATAAGTTGGGTCTTTCTATTATATTTCCTAAATCCTGTTCTGGCATTCCATTTGTTTCAACCCCATTAATATGTCACACACAGCTTTTCCCTTTCCCTCTGCTTTTTCGTCTATCCACCCTGTATGTATCAGATTCTTCAAGCCGTTCTTCCTCGTTACTTATCCCAGAAATTTCAACTGCTTCTTCCCGAGGTTAAGTATAAGTTCTTTTTTGTGTCCATTCTTTTCAAAACCTCATCGTAGTTCACATGTTCGGCCTATGGTATCCTCAGCATGTTTCTGTAGATGCACATTTCTGTTGTTTCAAGTCTCTTCTTTACCTTTTAGATTATTGCCCATCATTCGCTGCCATACAAGAGAACATATATGACGGTAAACTGCTTCCGGTAGCAGGGCCTCTGATTGTGTGGATTGAACTACCACTTAATTTTTGTTTTTCCCAGATCTACCATGACCCGGAGTGGTAGCAACTATGGGCAAATATTTAACCCCCAATCTGGGGTCAAAACACTATGAAAGTATAGAAATAGAATTTTATACAAAAAAAAAATGTACATTTTTGAGGAAAAAAAAGATTACTGGCAATATATTTTTGAATACAAAACTAGAAAACATCTTCAGTTTTCTAAAATAATAAGAAAAATTTTAATCAAAACCTGACTAAATCAACCTTCTCACTATAAGTGAAGATTTTAAAAAAATACTTTAAAACCCCACCTCTCTGGCATTAAATAACCCACAGAGATGTTGATATGCCGTTAAACAAAACTCAATATCACCTAACAGTTTAGCATTCTTTGTTTCTAACGAAATTTTCCTGTCTGTTAATAGACTGCTTAACATTTGGAATGCGTCTCTGACAGTCTCAATACGTCTTGGGACCTCCGTCGCACTATTCATCAACTGTTAGAGAACTTTCCAGGTATTTAAATTTCTATACCTGTTTGTGGTTTTTGTAATTTACAATTTGAGCTCCTATTTTTTGCTGATGACCATGTATTCAGCCTTCTTGTAGTTTGTGTTTAGTCCTTTCTTCTCGCTTTCCTTCGTTACAATCTGTAGGGGATTTTGTAGTTTTCCTTCTGTGTCTGATGTCAACACAATGTTATCTGCGTATCTTATATTGTTAAGACTGTGGCTCCCAACAATGGATCCTGGCAGGATTTTTAGCACTCTCAGGATTACCTCACTGAATAGGTTGAATAAATCCGGTGAGCAGACACATCATTGTCAGACACCACTTTCTATTAGCATGGACCAGGCTTGCCTCCCAGGGAGTAAAACACTACGCCTCCTTGGTCTCACACTTTCAGCGGACATCAAGTGGAATGACTATATCGAATCCATTGCTAAATCCGCTGCTATGAAAGTCGGTTCTCTGTGCGGGGCCGGAAGTTTTTTCCGTCTAAATCTATCCTGCACATATATAAATCTACCATCCGCCCGTGCATTGAATACTGCTGCCATATCTGGTCTAGTGCCCCTGCTATTCTCCTCGGGCTTCTCGACAAGGTACAGCTGAGGATCTGTAACGTGATCGATACCGACTTGGCAGACCGCCTGCAGTCTCTCTCACCGGCGCGACGTGTCTTCCCTGTGCATCTTCTATAAATACTTTCACGGCTTCTGCTCCGATGAACTTAGATCACTGGTGCCCCCTAGGTACGAATTTGCACGATATACTAGATTAGTAACTAAGTTCCATCCTTTTACAGTGAAACCGATAAAATGCAACCGCAACTTCTACTCCAATAGTTTATTCTCTCGCACTTCCCGACTATGGAATTTCCTTCCACATGATTGCTTCCCCGACGGCTACAATCTCCAGGAGTTCAAATGTAAGGTCAATAGACACCTACTAACACACTAACATCCATTCTATCAAACACTCTTCCCATCTGCCCAACCCTCATCCTCGGAATCCTTACCCATCTATCACCTTCCTTCTGACATTTCCTGTATCTAACCACTCCTTCTCTTTACCTTCTCCTATGTAGCCCCATGCGCAATAGTGGCAGTGGAATTCCTTGCTTGGGGTGAAATGATAAAAAAACATCTCAACTAAACTCGTTTCTTGTCTATATGCAGGTGATTTGCTGCCAGGATATCTTCTTTAACATTTTAATGTTTTTCCCGAATATCTCAAGATTGATGTAGCAGATCCAACATTTCGAGTTTCTGTTTCCATTTTGTCCCTCGTATCATCTTACTAATATACTAGCAGTATAGCCCGGAGTTGCTCGGGTGTAATGAAAGCTTTAAAACTAATCCATGGTCCTGGAGCTCTGCGAAACCGTAGCCAGAAATAAAAATGAATGATGTAAGTCAAAGTTTGATTTCCTGGTATCGATATCAAATAAGCTTTTTCGTCGTAAACTGAATTTTGAAGGCTAAATAAGTCCTCTGCGTAAATGGTATCATGGCTGAGACTAAGAACTACAATTATATCTACTTAGAGCCAAACCTAAAGCAAAAACTAAAATAAAAGGGTTGAAAAATTACAGACATACAGGCAGATAAACAGACACACACACAAACATCTTGCCTTTTATATATATATATATATATATATATATATATATATATATATTATCGATTTTCTGCGCTATTGTAAGAACTGTAATCTTGAAACTTCTGAATATCGTTTCATTTGTCTTTGTCTATGAGTGTATCAAATTTGGTTAAAATCGGACCATGTCTTCTATAACCCGATTTTTTCGATTATCAATTTTCGATATTTATCAGGGGTACCTCGACACAAAACCTAGCTAAGAACACTCGCAGACGCTTATAGTACAACTGTGTAAATTATCAAGAAAATCGGTTCAGCCGTCTTGGAGTCTATAGGTAACGGACACACACACAGACACACACAGACAAAGTTCCATTTATGAATAAGTTTAGATTTTTCATCGGGATCGGGTCGTGCAGGAGTCTATTGCATTGAAATTTGTTCTTCGTTAGACTTCTTCATTTTCCATAGTGTTATTCTTAGTTTACCAATAACGGGGAGGTAGTTGCTTCAACAGTCGGCAGTTGGATAGCATTTGCAGTGAACTGCATTCCTGAATCTCTTGCTGATATTCATGTTGTCGACTTTTTAATTTCTCCTACATGGCTTTTCCATGTTCATATTCGTCTTGTATGTTCTCGGAACCAGGTGTTGGCTATTACCTGGTCGTTCGTCGTGCACCATTACGACCATTTTTCTCTGCGTTCTTTGAGGATTTCTGGTTCAAATTTGCCAGGTATCTCCCCTTATCTTGTTTACTTTGAAATTCAGGTCTTCCATGATAATTATAATTTTTTGTTATGTAAACTGAGCCTTTTGGTTGTCTAGCAGAGAACAGAAAAATTCTATTTATTTTTCCGTACTTTGTGCTAACGGTGCATTCACGAATATAATAAATATGTCAAAAGGATTTCTTCTCTCTTGAACCACAATAACTATTTCAGGTAACTGACAATATCCCAGAATGTATTTCGTCGTAACTTGAAACTGTATTAATCCAAATCTTTTTTTTTATTTTTCGATCTGCCTGCATATATAATAATGTGAATGACACTAAAAAACACCTAGTTTCATGTAATCCTAAAATATTGACGTTTAATCTACTTATCTCCTGTTTTACAGCTGGCAAACTTCTAACGTTCTAATGTCATGAGAGTTACTTTTTGCTGGATGCAAATTGCAGGTGATTGTCAGTGGAGTGGATAACGGTCCGGTGACGCCTATCGATCTTGTCACTCCTTTGTTGGAAACAGCGCGCGCGCGCGCACACACACACACACACATCTAAAAATTAACAACGACAGAATATGTCTAGAAAACTGGAAGTCAAGCGGCGACAACTCAAAAAAATAGTAAAAACTAA
>JBBBDQ010028922.1:240000-247500 GCA_037127315.1 Ascarosepion bandense | reverse complement strand
TGTTCTTTGTTTCTGTTTTATATGTAACTTTTCTAGTAAGTTTGATTTTGTTTAGTTTAGCTACAAGTTATTGTAATCTTACTTTGCGGAAATACACGCTTGTGCAAAATATGCAAAACAACTGCTTTAGTTCTCTTTCTTTCATTATACGGTCAGGTTTAGACCCACTGAAGGGAAAGAGTGCGATCGATTTCTATTTTTTTCTCAGATTAGGTCATTTGCAATGGTGTGCGGTAATGTTAATCGATTTTCGGGGAATTTGATTAAATTTGTCTGACCTTCAAAATATTGCGTCATCCGTGATATCATCAGATTTTTATCAATAGTTTCTTATTGTCTCGACTGTCGATTATTTCTCACACAACTACTGTCTGCGACGGATGTTACTCCAAGCAAGCGAACGAAAAAGTGTAACGCTGCACGAACACATTGGTAAGCCTTATAGAGAGATCGCGGATATTGTTGGTGTCAGCCTTTCAACTGTCAGTCGTGTTAACAAGGGGAAGAAACAAACTGACTCTATGAGCCCAAACGTAAATGAAAATGCGATTGGAAGAGAAAAATAACGCCAAGAGACGACGCGTACGTGACTAAGGAAAATGTAAAAGATCTTAGGAAGATAGTTTCGTTTCGATTAATTTGCATAAGGGTGTACAACATCAACATTATATCGTATGCATGGCGATTTAATAGGTAAAATACTTTGGAAAGGAATCATTTCAAGTAATTCTAAGAAAGAACATAAAACTCGACTAACCCATTTGTAAAAAGGAAATCGTATTAACCATGTGTTCTCCTAATAAAGGGTGCTTTTAAAAAGTGGTTACTGCTGCTGTTATCGTTTTATCAGCTGGAACCAGCCTAGGCGTATTCTTCCGACTTCCTTTATCAACAAAGGATTGCTACTTACGGAATGGCTGTTCACTGAATTTTTTATTTTTCTAACTGGTTTCTTCAAACACAGACATAGTTTGGCGTGAAAATCATCATAGAATAGCATTTTTTCTTTAAAGAATTTAAAAATCGCTGATCTGGTAACAACGACCATACTGTGTATCCGCAATAGGCGTTGATAGGTTCGCCTATCTTACAGTTCTCACTTCTACACAGTCTTTTGAACAGGAATAAAAGTTTCCCCTTTGTTTCCTGTTTATCATTAGCTTTACGCTTCATTCTAAAATATATTTCTTGTCTTTCACTTTCGGTAGCCCCATTACGTCTTTGGGGCTTTATCACCTTGTTTGGGGTGTGCCTCGTATTCTCTAATCCTCTACCTACTATAATTCTTGGGCCTTGTACAGAGTTATCATCACTATAAAACACATTTTCTTTCTCTTCATTACTAATTCATTAAATTATATTCAACAGGTTACCATGAATAAATCTGTCTATAACCATCAAATTGCTTACACATCATTGTGTGGTTAGAAATGAATATAAAAGCGCATTGATTCACTTTTACTGATGAGTGTATATAATACGAATAACGAAGGTTGTATTTCACCACAAAACGATTGATCAGATTTATTTTATAAGATGATTGTATAAATGAAAAAAAAATCTCTGTAATGAGGGAGATTAATATCAAGGTATACGGCATTAATAATGAATAAAATTGTTAAACCTCTTAAAAATATCTTTTCTTTGATTTTCGCGGAAATGATATATGCTCTTCAGGAAATGTTATTGCCAAATTGGATTTGCATTCTGCTATCATAATTTTATGGCCTAAACTGTTCAGTTAGGCCTAATTTCTATGTAATGGGATGTTTCTCATTAATGCGGCTTATAACGGGATATTTTCGTTGTAGATACTGATGTGTGTAATAAGTTAATTTAAAAGGTTCTCAAACTTTCCCACATGCTCATGCATAAATATTGTGAGAAATATATTCACATAGCTTAGCGCTTAAGCAGTGAAAGGAAATTATCAAACATAACAAGACATACCTGGTATAGAAAAAACAATTTATTTGTCTTGCAAAAATATGCTGAATTTTGCTGCTACAGTGTAGCTTGGTATAGTCTCTTTTCTCTGCTTAGCTTGGTATAGTATCCTCCGTCTAGGAGTGGGATGAAAAAGACACAAGGAACTGCGATCCGCGACGTACAGGAACTTTCTTCTGGGTCAGCTTCTTTCACAGTTTCTTATCTTGGTATAAGATGATAGTGCTTAGAGAATTTTTCTCTAGGAAGGCAAGGCTTTGCCCATAGGGTATCCTTTTTAAGGTAAGAAGGGTAACAAGAGATTTTCTCTGTTACAAAGTTGTGGCATTAGCCTAAAAGATTACAAAGAATTGGTAAAATGGTCTCGATATAGCGAGACAAGTGGGCGCCAATTTAGGCCCTGCTGCAACAAAAATCCGGAGCGGCACAAATACGTCCGATACTGTTCGTGCTAGCTGAAAAAAGGAGAGAACAAAACCATCGTGTAAAAAAAAACATAAAACCTCTGGTAAAGCCCGCCTAAAGTTCAAAACGAGGTTCGGGTTAAATCAGCCAATCAGGAGACCCGTTACATCTGTAAATTTCCGACAATATATATGAGTTGAATATATGGATTGGAATCCGACAAGATGATAGAATAAGGAAAAAGAGCAAGTAGGAAACCTATCTCAATCGAACATATTTCAGTTTTATTAAAGATTTTTCAGAGAACGAGATAAACATGATATCATTATACGGGTATGCTGTGATTTGGTGTTAATTCTTATTTGTCAGATATGTGTCATGTGTATGAAAGCAATACATAACTATTTCAAATATATATGGGTGGAATATTTTGAATGATGAAGTACATAATAATGTATGTGTACATGCCATACGTATTAAAGCAATAGACAATTTTTAAATATATGTGTGAGGAATATTTTGGAAGGTTAAGTCTGGGATAGTGCATGTGTGTAGAAACGCTCGTCTTTTCGGGTGTACGTTGAACGATAAAGTTAGTCAATATCTCGTTATCTTATATATATATACATCTTTTATAGATATATATCTCTTATAGAGAGAGAGCAAGAGAAAGAGAAAGAGAGAGAAAGAGAGAAAGTACACTCCAGTACTGATGTCAAATCGGTTGAGTTTGAATACTGGCTGGAAGCAATCGAATGACTAACCGTATTGATGAGCTGTGATACAGCTTATCGTTATGGCGCATCATATATATATATATATAGAAACGCTCGTCTTTTCGGGTGTACGTTGAACGATAAAGTTAGTCAATATCTCGTTATCTTATGTATATATATATCTTTTATAGATATATATCTCTTATAGAGAGAGAGAGCAAGAGAAAGAGAAAGAGAGAGAAAGAGAGAGAAAGAGAGAAATTTATATATATATATATTATATATAGAAACGCTCGTCTTTTCGGGTGTACGTTGAACGATAATGTTAGTCAATATCTCGTTATCTTATATATATATATCTTTTATAGATATATATCTCTTATAGAGAGAGAGAGAGCAAGAGAAAGAGAAAGAGAGAGAAAGAGAGAGAAAGAGAGAAAGTATATATATATATATATATATATATATATATTATAATTTAGAACATGCACAATTTTATTTTTTTAATATAAAAAATTGTGCATATTCTAAAATATAATTTATAATAAATACTCACAGCTCTATATTATATAACGAGCACTGTTTTTAATTAATGTTTTGAACCTTGTAAATTTTTTTTCGTTCCTTATATATATATATATATATATATATATATATATATATATATTAAACAGTGGAATATCCATTATTTTAAACCACTCATATATATATATATATATATATATATTCCGAAAATTAGATTTCGTTGAATAACTATTTCAACGAGAAATCTCTTGCTTCATCAGCAAAAAAAAAAAAATGACAGAGACAGAGACAGAGATTCATGATTCGATATTAGAAGAAGACTTTTTGATTACGTCTGTATTAAAGAACAAAGAGTTAAAATTTAAACGTGTCACAGGAATAAGAAGTGGCGGGGGAAAGTAAAAGTAGCAGTGGTGGAAAAGTTAAAAGAAAGAACAAATGGGGTAGACAAGGGTAAGGTAACAAAGAAATGACTTGAAAAATATTCAGTAGCCGTGATGACAAGGTTTCAGATGGAGAAAGGAAGGGAAAGGTTAAATATATTTTAAAAGAGAAAGGAAACAGGAGGAAAAAGTAAAGACATTATATTATATATCTGTTAAAAATTAAAAAAGGAAATTGGTTTATAATAATAATAATAATAATAATAATAATAATAATAATAATTGAATTCTCAGAACAGAGTTATGGCCATTAATAGCTTTGCAATCCCAGTTATCCAATATAGTTTCAACATCTTAAACTGGACTCTAAACGACATCAGGCGAATGGATTCTAAAACAAGAAAGCTTCTTTCTAAGCATAAGATGCATCATCCAAAGGCTGATGTAGACCGTCTATACATACCCCGTAAAGAAGGTGGAAGAGGTGTTATTCAGCTGGAATTGTCATACAAGACAACAACTATTGGCTTACTAACATACATAGAAACAACAACGGATTGGATGATACAATTAGTAAGGCAACATGAAGAAAGAAAGAAAAATTATTAAATAATAAAAGAAGAATACAAACAAGATTTACAGATTCTGTAGAAAAGCAAAACAGAAGCCAAGAACAAACCATTGCGTCAAAAAATATGAAAATGAAAGCCAAAGATAAAGCTCTTGAACAGATGAAACAGCGCTGGCAAGACAAACCTCTGCATGGCCAATATCCAGAACGTGCCAATAAATCCAATGTTGATAAAGTTAATACTCATCGATGGTTACGTGCATCTGGATTAAAGTCTGAAACTGAAGGCTTTATTCTTGCTGCACAAGACCAAAGTCTTTTCACTAGAAACTTTCAGGCAAATATTATGCATAATAATATGGATCCAAAATGCAGGCAAACATTATGGAAAATCTGTAAACAAACACTGGTATGAACATCACCCAGCACCGGTTACAGAAATAGAAGATGTAACCATTCTATGGGATTACACCATCTACACAGACAGAAAAATTGAAGCAAACAGGCCAGACATTATTGTTAAAAACCAGAAGGAGAAAACTTGTCTATTAATTGATATGGCTTGTCCAGCGGATTGTAACATAGCAACCAAGTAATATGAAAAACTGTCAAAATATAAAAACCTGGAAATTGAAATAGAAAAAAATGTGGAAATTGAAAACAAGAGTTGTGCCAGTGATAGTAGGTGCACTTGGAATGATAAAAAATGAAACAAAACAACACATTGAAAGAATCCCTGGAAACCCCAGCTTAAGAGATATACAAAAAATTGTCTTATTAAGTACAGCCCACACACTAAGAAAAACTTTATCTATGTAAGGCTAGGGATGATAGGGAAGATAGAAAAACATGAAATGGGGCCATGACAATACGCCACGATCTGCCTTAGATCACCCCGCAGACTTGGTTGGTAGTGAGTCCAAAGCAGAAATCGAAATATGATGAAAAATGACATAATAATATAGTTAGAATATTGTAGAGGGTTTAAAAACTACTAATAGAAGTAAAACAAAATTAGAATAATGTCGTAAGTCAAAATGACAAATGGGCAATTAATATATATAAAAATGTAAGTAACCATACATCCACGCATATATATATATATATATATATATATATATATATATATATATATATACTTATATTTTTATTTATATTGCCTATTTTCATTTTGATATATTATAATATTATCCCAATTTTATTTTACTTCTATTAGTAGTTTTTAAACCCTCTACAAGCGTTTAACCATATTATATATATATATATATATATATATACGTCATCAACATACAAGCCTGTTTTTCCTTATCACAGCTCATCAGTGTAGTTAGACATCCACTTACTTCCGGCCGGTATCGAAACTCGTGCGATTTGGTGTCAGTCGGAGTCACTAACTCCTAAGCCATAGACACATCGATATATATACATACATATATAAAGATATACACACATAATTATATAGATATACACATTCAACACCATTTACCCAGACACATAAATACATATATACACATATAAGCAAACATAACGACACACACACACACACACACACACACTTATAAACACATTTACGCGCATTCGACATTTACACACTATCTAATAGTAATGGACACTTATATACACATTTACACACAATCCACATTTACACACAATCTAATAATAATTAACCTTTAACGAATAGAATTCATAAAAATGTCATTATAGCTTTTAATTTTCTTGGCTTTAAAGATGAAGTCTCTTCCAACCTTAAAATAATTAACTACTTAGTTATTATTCTTAACCTTATTGACGGCTCTCACCAGCCTTATCTTAAGTTATATTAATATTTCTTCTACCCACCCCAAAACAATTGTAAATCAAATTTTCAAGATCATAGATACGGGAATTTAACGTTTATCGTCCAACATCAAAATTTTCAATGAAAATAAGGTAATTTACAATAAGGCCCTTCAAAAGAGCGGATACACAAACAAATTGATGTATGAAAAACTAATTATTAACAATTAACCATCTAATACTAAAAATAAATGTAGAGAAATGAAAATAATATGGTTTAACACCCACCCCATTCTGTAGATTTGCTAATTTTAATATCGGAAAATTCTTTCTCAAACCAGTAAATAAACATTTCAATATCCACAATCTACTACATTTTTTTTTTTAATCATATCACCCCGCGCAAGGCGGTAACGCTACTGATGTGCAGGGGGCTACATAAGAGTGAAAAAATTGGAAAAGAGAAAGCCGGAAACCACATCCTAAACAGGAAACAAGGGATGAGCCTCTTCACCCGTTCAATAGACGTAGGTGGAGTGTGAACCGGAAAATCTTTAATAGAAATACTTTAAAAAATAGCTATTTCTGCACCTCAAATATGGACAATATTATCAGTTCATATAACAATCAAATTTCAAAGAGTTTAAATAAGACCAACACAAGAACAGGAATTTTAAGTATTTGTAATTGTAGATATGTAAATATCTGTCCTGTGAAAGGCAAGTGTAGATCTACCCAAATCTCACCAACAAATAACAGAACAAATTACCATACTTATATCGGTTTCCTCGCTGGGGAATTTAAACAACGCTATTATAATCATAAGGACAACTTTTATAACCTCAATCTAAAATCAAAAATTTCAAACATCCCTCTCCCGAAAATTTGGGGGAATGAAGGAGAAAGGACTAAAACTCATAGTTGGAAACTGATAGGCTCAGCCCGCAATCTCAGAAAACTTTACGATAGATGTAATCTAAGTTTTATTGAAAAAATTAAAATAATAAAGTATCCCATTGAAAACGTACTTTTAAATTTACGTAAGGAATGTATATGCAAATGCCGCCATAAATCTATAATTGTAAATTTTGAATTTTAAGTTTTAAATTTTAAATTCTAAATGTATCTTTTGAAATTCTAAAATTTTTATTCTTTATTTTTAATTTTGTATGTTAAT
>JBBBDQ010028922.1:115000-237500 GCA_037127315.1 Ascarosepion bandense | reverse complement strand
CCTCTACAATTGGCTAACCATATTACTATTATTTTAAAGCAACTATATTCCAAATTTTTTAATTAAATTTTTAAGTGATATATAATATATTATCTGTATTCCTTCCTTCTGTTTCCTTTTCTGTTTAAACATATATTTAACTTTTCCCTTCATTTCTCCATCTGAAACCTTGTCATCTAGGATATTGAATATTTTTTTCATGTCTTATTTCTTCGTTAACTTTTCCCTGTCTACCCCATTTGTCCTTTCTTTTTTCTTTTCCCCACCACTTCTCCTTTCACCCATATGTTCTTTCTTTTTTCTTTTCCCCACCACTTCTCCTTTCACCCATTTGTCCTTTCTTTTTTCTTTTTTCTTTTCCCCACCACTTCTCCTTTCACCCATTTGTCCTTTCTTTTTTCTTTTCCCCACCACTTCTCCTTTCACCCATTTGTCCTTTCTTTTTTCTTTTCCCCACCACTTCTCCTTTCACCCATTTGTCCTTTCTTTTTTCTTTTCCCCACCACTTCTCCTTTCACCCATTTGTCCTTTCTTTTTTCTTTTTCCCCACCACTTCTGCTTTCACCCATTTGTCCTTTCTTTTTTCTTTTCCCCACCACTTCTCCTTTCACCCATTTGTCCTTTCTTTTTTCTTTTCCCCACCACTTCTCCTTTCACCCATTTGTCCTTTCTTTTTTCTTTTCCCCACCACTTCTCCTTTCACCCATTTGTCCTTTCTTTTTTCTTTTCCCCACCTCTTCTCCTTTCACCCATTTGTCCTTTCTTTTTTCTTTTCCCCACCACTTCTCCTTTCACCCATATGTCCTTTCTTTTTTCTTTTCCCCACCACTTCTCCTTTCACCCATATGTCCTTTCTTTTTTCTTTTCCCCACCACTTCTCCTTTCACCCATATGTCTTTTCTTTTTTCTTTTCCCCACCACTTCTCCTTTCACCCATCACTCCTTATTCATGTGACACGGTTAAATTTTAACTCTTTATTCTTTAATACAGACGTAATCAAAAGTCTTTATCTAATATCGAATCATGAATCCCTGTCTCTGACCCTATTTTTTTTTATGTCTGGACGACAAAAAAAAAAAATTTAAATAATTTTTTTTCTTTCCTAATCCCCTCTTTTTATGCTTCCTGTGTATAGATATGTTTTTCGCTCCTTCCAGTATGTGAATTTTTGGAACATATTTGAATTAATAAATTTATGTTTTGGATCGTTACTGATGAAGCGAGAGTTTTCTTGCTGAAATAGTTTTTGAATGAAATGTAATATTCGGAATTTATTGATATAACATACATAGATAATACTATTTACATCGAGTCCTCCGCCCGCCCGGATCATTTTTAATATTAATAAAATTAATATTAATAGGATGCAGTTTTGGGGGTTTTATCTGCATGCACTTTCTTTTTAGGATTATATATATATATATATATATATATATATATATATATATATATATATTCGTGTGTGTGTGTGTGTGTGTGTGTGTGTGAGTGTCGGAGTGTTTGTTTGGATGAGCGTTTGTAATAACTCTTGTTTAAACTAATGGACATATACTCCACCGTTTTATACTTTTTTATAAAGTGCTCAATACAGATATAGATACATAGTTGTTATTATTGTTATAATAACAGCATACTTCAACTAAAAACCTATCAAGTAATCGGAGTTCAATGCACTATCATGGTGTTCAAGTTTCGGAGCTCAGTGCACCATCATCAGGCAGTGAAATGGGGTCCAATAACGGTGTCATATATATACTGATATAGAAATTTATAAAAATATATAAAAAATAAAAATAGAAATAAAAAGTGCTACCATATTAGTTATGTGGGAGGTTAGTATATCACAAAAGATTTGTGGGTGGAAACCAATAAATATTGAGACATTAAAGTGCAACATTGTGGCGAAATGACTGGAAGTGTCACTCTGTGTTAGTTTAAATAAGTACTGAATATGTCGCCAATATATTGTTTGAACGCAACGAGATTGAAACTAAAACAAGAAAATAATTACATTAAGGGGTGTTGTTAATATAAAAACAATTTTATTGCAAATAAATGAGCGTAAAGTAATTAAGCTAGTTATTAAAGGCAGGATTATTTGATTTTATATTTAACAAGTGAAGTTAAAGAGTGGGAAAAGTAAGCGTAGACAGCAGAGTAACAGGTAATTAAGGTTAGATTTAAGGTATATATAATTCACTAAAATGGATAAGATTATAGATTATAGCATATAGTAAACAGTTTGAGATAATGTAAGATAAATTCAAGAGTGTGAATCATCTTATGGTAGCAAGAAATAGTTCTTTCATTACGTTGGTATAATAAGTTAGTTTTCAAGAATTTAATTATTTAGATTTATTTCTTGTAAACAAAGAAAACATTTTTCATATAACGATTTACATGTTCTATCTTTTGTTAATATTTTTCATTTTACTTTAGGTATATCTTTCAAATGCCAATTTTTATTTGGAAAATGAAGTTGAGTTACTATAGAGTTTATTATTAAAAGATAACTTGTGCTGACACAATCGCAACTTAAAAGTGTTTTTAGTACTTCCAATCTAATGTTTGATAAGAGTAGAATTTTCCGTAGTGGAAATGGTAGCTTGGTAGACTATAAAATCTGTAAGACATCTATTTTGCAAAGGACGTTCATTTGGGTAACAATAATTTCAAGAATTAATATTATTGTCGTTATTTATAATAAAATGGTTTTGATTGATAATCTTTTATTTATTATCATTTAAGATTATCAGTGCAGCTATAAGGAAGTTTCAGTGTATTCTTATTAAAAAGTTTGCTAAGTAAGTTATTAGTTGGGAAGTGTTTCTGAACTAGGTTAAGGAATTGATTAACTAACTTAGTATTAAACATTTGGTTAAATCGTGATGATTACCAAATTATTTTCTATTTCTATTATGTTTGGTATTATTATTATTTGTTTATAATATTTAATGTCATTGCATTAATAGTCAACGATTTTTAGGACAGTATTGTAATATTGACTGTGTTTATAAAAATGTCTTCAGTTGAGAAATTGTTGTTTATTCTCTATTCGAGTGCGGTATGTGTTTAGTAATAGAAAGTGGATGATTTCATTTAGGATGTATGTAAAAAGGGTTGGCATTATATTTTACGATATTACCTAAATCTAGAATTACTTCTAGGAAGTCAATTTTATCTTGGTTAGTTTGTACTATTACACACACACACACACACACACACACACACACACTTATATATATTGTTGTTCACTGAAACAAGTTTGCCCAAAATTTTTAATTAAACCATGCCATACTGATCAGAAAAGAGAACAAAGATTCAGCAAAAAAAAAAAAATTAATTGAGAATGCATTGTTTTCAGAATTGTCGATGATAAATCACAGACCATGCTCATATATATATATATATATATATATATATATATATATATATATATATATATAATATATATATATATATATATATATATATATATATATATATATATATATATATATATATATATATATATATTAATCATATCACCCCGAGCAAGGCGGTAACGCCATTGATGCACAGGGAGCTACGTAAGAGTGAAAAGATTGGAAAGGAGAACGCCGGAAACCATATCCTAAAAAGGGATGAGCCTCTTCACCTGTTTAATAGATGTGGGTGGAGTGTGAACCGGGCGAGAGTTTAGTCTATCTGTATATATATATATATATATATATATATATATATATATATATATATATATATTCCATTTGTAAACGAGTTATTACACGATCTAGGTTTCTAATATGAGTGGTGACTTCAGGCGATTATTGCAAATCGCCTAAAGACACTAATCATGCTAGAAACCTAGTAACTCGTTTACAAATGGAAAATCAAAGATTCTACAATATAATTGTATTGTACATTTTTTAACACAAATGTGCACTGGTTTAATTTTATTATAACCCCAAAATTAAGTAATTAATATATATATATATATATATATATATATATATATATATAGTATATCGAGGCAGCAAGTAATTTTGTAAACATATTCTATTAAATATAAGAGACAATGAATGTCTATTATGTTTAATCATGGGCCGTTCTAAACGTCGTATTTTTGTTTTAATTTCAGTTGAAAATAAAGACAAAAATTCTCCAACATTTGTATAATTATTTATTGGTTTTCTTCTAAGCTTTCGGCTCACATGAGCCATCTTCAGAGAGGTAGTTTGACTACATGGTTTTGTTGTCATTTCGCGCTATCCCGCGGTGTGACGTCATAAAACCGCATCGCAAACTTAAGAACTGCGTTTATTATTTTTGGTAACTGTTGCCGTTGCCAAGCGGAGTTTTATGTCAACACAAAATAAAATCGTCGGTGATGGTGGATTTTATAATATTTCAGTTTAAACTACCTCTCTGAAGATGGCTCATATGAGCCGAAAGCTTAGAAGAAAATCAATAAATAATTATCCAAATGTTGGAGAATTTTTGTCTTTATTTCCAACTGAAATTAAAGCAAAAATACGACGTTTAGAACGGCTCATGATTAAACAAAATAGACATTCATTGTCTCTTATATTTAATAGAATATATATATATATATATATATATATATATATATATATATATATATATATATCACCGGTCATCGCAAAAGCAATAGTTGTTAAATGCGGTATATAAGCTAATGTAAAGAGTAGCAAGAATCTCATCAAAGATGGCTTGGTATTACTAAGTTTTATACAAAAACAAAAACAAAATCAATCCGTTTTTGTTCATTCATACCGACTCGCAGACGCCAAACTAGCAAACAGACATTACTGTAAGTCTACTTAACTAACAAATTCTGCAATAAGTGAGCTCTTACCAACTTATGATGCAGGAATATAAATAACATATTAAGGAAACTCGTGAGAGTTTCATTTTCAAGTTGACGGAACTATATAGAGAATTCTTGTTCATTATTATTTACTTTTATAAAAGAAAAGCTAATTAAATCATGTTTTTGTATTATTGTATTTTCTTATTTTAAGATTCAGAGCAGATTTCCTGTAACTGGGCGACTTGTTTGACTAAACTTATGTGATACTTTAAATTCTCCTCATATGTAATATAAACTTAAAGTAATTTCTCGAAATTTCGTAGAATTAAATTGTTTAACAGATGTAAAAAAAAGATTTTGCAACGATTTTCTAAACAGAAAATTTAAAAAGTATTTCATTAATTTTTTATTATTTCTGAAAATTTTATTAAAATCCGGCAATTATCTGATTTCTCCAAGAATTTCTAAATTTCTAAAACAAAAGACTTAAATTTCCCATACAAATATAAGGTACCTCTTTGAGATAAAAAAAGGAAGTTTAATGAAAGTTTTTAAGTTTTCAGAAGGATTAAAAATAGATAGAAATCATTTTAACTATACTTTTAATAATAACAACAAGATTTAATTATACATTTTTTATGCTTGGTATTTTTTCCATCATGTATTTTTTTAGCAAAGTTTTTGGACGTCAATTTTGATGAATTTATAGATTTTACGTATGGGGTGAAAAACGTTTTCAATTAGTATTTAGCTCATTTTGAATAATAACTTTTATCTATCAGCTTGGAATGAAAACTTAAATTTAA
Source organism: Ascarosepion bandense (assembly GCA_037127315.1). NCBI lineage: Eukaryota > Metazoa > Mollusca > Cephalopoda > Sepiida > Sepiidae > Ascarosepion > Ascarosepion bandense. The sequence goes on along the minus strand of JBBBDQ010028922.1, from coordinate 231,883 downwards.
GACTGAAGAACGATTTTTAATTTTTTAAAAATTAATGTTAAAATTTATCGTTTTTTTTTTTTGGAGATACTTACTTTAATGTATTCATTTTCAGTTTTATTCATATAATCTGTGAACACAAAAATAGTTAGAATTCTTCTATGTGCCGTATCCTTTCAGAAAATTATCGATCATTTAATTACGTTGTGCGTTGTGGTGCATTGGATATCGGCTCGGAATGAGAAGTCGGGGAGCCACGTTCGAATTCCAGCCGTATTCACTGCATTCACTTACGCGCAAATACCCTTGGGAAATCCGTCTCTTCCTTCCAGTTATGGGTTAAATAGCAGGACAGATTGGGTTCTATAGCCTTGGTCGGCAACCAGTCTACCACAGAAAGCAATGGCAACCTACTGCGGGATAATCTTCTGCTCAGTCAGTCATGTCTCTTTCGAGACATGATCGCCCAAGCGTGTATCACGTATGGCACTTAACTGACTGACTAAATATAATAGTTGAACATATGATTAAGGCTTCTACTGGGCATAAAGTGGGGGATCTGTTTTATATTTTTATGAAGTAATAAACTGATCCCCCACTTATTACTACATAATAATATAATACATATCTTCCCTTTCTAGCTATGAGTCAAATAACAGGACAGATTGGGTTCTATAGCCTTGGTCGGCAACCAGTCTACCGCAGAAAGCAATGGCAACCTACTGCGGGAGAATCTTCTACCCAGTCAGTCATGTCTCTTTCGAGACATGATCGCCCAAGCGTGTATCACGTATGACACTTAACTGACTGATTGAATTACGTTGTAAAATGAATATATGTACGTGCAGATATTTTCTATTAGATGATATGTGTATAGTTATCTATTTTGTAAAGAACATAAATAGAAAATATATTAGTCTTCTTATAATAATCAGAAACTCAAATTAAGAGAAATAAACAAATACATGGATATTTTGGATAAAACACTGCCTTTAGACGAAAAAGAAGCCACGTCTTTATTTATCCTTAAAGAATCCACTGTAACTGATCGATCTGAAGTCATATGTATGTTTATTTTGGTAACACTTTTGAACAACAAAAGGCCACACAGAAACAATAAGCGCATAAAAAAAAATAAAAAAAAATCGTAGCCAGTAATCGAAAGTAGCAACCCCCTCAGTTGATTTGTTCGACATCCTTGATATTTTTATTTCTCTTCAAGAATATGTCAATATTTTTATCGTGGCAAACGCCTTACAAGGGCCAACGGACGAGGTGACCTTGGCTTCGTTTATGTATAATCCAGAATCTTCTTCGCATTTAGACTTGGTTTTATGGCTTAAAGCTGATAAATTCCTCTGATGGAAATTTTCCGTTTTCGCCTCTAATTTCATATCGTAAATGTACATTTTAATAATTGCGAATATTTCGGGCCGCTGATTAATTTTTTTTTAATTTAATACTAAGTTTTCCTCTCTTTAGTCCGCCAAATTTAATGCATGAAAGTTTACGGCCACATCACGTTGAAACACCAGTTCTCGTACTATCACCGAAGTTAAGCAACGACTAGTTTGATAAGTATCAAGATAGGTGACCGTTTGGGAATACTATGTGATGTAAACTTGGATGTACGGGATGTGTAACCGATAATGAGAGCCGTGTTTCGATTCCTGTTGGGTTCGTTATATTTACTTGCGCACAAAAACTCTTGGAAAAAGTGCATATCCACCTCTTGATAATCCGTAGAAAACTAATCATATATAAAATAAAAACGAATTTGCGTTATTCGTCACTTCACCAGTGGGATGCTTTTTATATCACTTTACCCTAAAGTAAGGCAATAAAGCCACTAAGGTGCACGAGGTTACTAATAGGGAAATAATATGAGAAATAGAAAAGCATTATTAAGGAGTGAAAACAACAAATAAACAAGAGCTAAGAAACCAGAATGTTATATTGGCACTTCATAATAATCTTTAAATATCAAACTTGATTGGGAAGCAAGAAACCTGAAGAGATTTATTTTGCCCAAGTGAGAGAAAAGAAACTTTTCTCATAGAACTTGCCTTTACATGGAGCCATCTCGACTGTAAAAGAGTATAAAATTCATAAAGTCTAGGTACTGTAGAGGAAATTTCATCAAATCTCTTAGCATGAATGTTCAGAAAAGCAGTCTTGTTAACTGAATAATATGCTCAATACTGTGTGCTCAAATCTTGTGGCCTTGTGCCAAACTAAGCTCATTGAATAAAAAATGCGTGCTTTGTCATGGAGGAATGGTTAGCTAACTAGTCTGGTTGGTCATTACTACTGAGTAGAGAATTTGATGCTCCTTCAGTCAGTTAAGTGCCATACGTGATACACACTTGGGCGATCATGTCTCGAAAGAGACATGACTGACTGGACAGAAGATTATCCCGCAGTAGGTTGCCATTGCTTTCTGCGGTAGACTGGTTGCCGACCAAGGCTATAGAACCCAGTCTGTCCTGCTATTTAACCCATAACTGGAAGGAAGAGACGGATTAATACCTTTCCCAAGGGTATTTGCGCGTAAGTGAATACAATGGATTCAACTAGAATTCGAACTCGGCTCCCCGGTTTCTCGTTCCGAGCCGATATCCACTGTACCACAACGCACATAATGCTCCTTACATGACCAAAAGTGTGACCTTGTGACAATTTAGGTTGGGTTCCACAGCGTGGCGTAACAGTTGACAAATTGATCTGGTTGATCATTAATACTGCGTAATTAGTTCAGTCCCCACGAGGTGTTTCAAAATTAAGTAGGACTGTAGAAGCTCAACCCTCTTTCAGTTTCAGATGGTTTTGAATTCACACAGCCGTTCTACTATAATTGTTACCCTGCTAAATTAATGGACCCAGTCTTACTTGTTATTTAAGCAATAAATGGAGGAATATCGATTCATGACTTTTCCCAGGGTATTAGTGCTGAAACAGACTCGGAACGCCAATTCAAATTTCCTGTACCGATGAATGTGACACATCAATGCTCTCGTTCGTCAATAACAAATATTAATTGTTACGTTTTCTGAGGGGAAGTCGCTTCCCCCTGTCGTACTAGAGAAATCGTCCAACCAGTATCTGGTCTGGTGCTCCTGTTATATATCTAGATATTCTTGAGTAAATCTAAAGAAGATTCTGCAACGTTTATCTGTCATGACCTGGCATCTTGTCTTCAATCCAACACCATTGTGGCTTTTCTATAAATATTTTCTCGGTAATTTTTCTAATTATTTTTCCATTTTGTTTTTGTAAATATTTATTGGGGCTTCGTTTTATTAATGTTATTATTTCTATCGCCGCCCCCCACCGAAAAATTGTACATATAGGAACTAGTTAGGACTACATACAGATTTTGGGGTATAATGGGGGTTGTAAGTAATAAGGCGTTGTTTTGGAGTAAAGAATACTGTAGTATGTTTAAGATATATCAGCGTTCCTCTATCTCTCTTGTGCCGCATTTTTGTATTATTCAAAATGAATAGTGTTTGTCTTTTTGTTGCCTCAACTTCCCGAATTTAAGCGCAGTACTGAATTGATGTGCGTTGCGGTTCAGTGGATATCGGCCCCGAACGAGAAATCAGGGAGTCGAGTTCGAATTCCAGTTGATATTCCTTGCATTCACTTACGCGCAAACACCCTTGGGAAACGTATTAATCCGTCTCTTTCGTCCAGTTATGGTTTAAATAACAGGACAAATTGGGTTCTATGGTCTTGGTTGACAACCAGTCTACCGCAGAATGTAATGTCAACTAATTACAGGAAAAAATTCTGCTTATTTAGTCAAGTCAATTTCTAGACCAGAACGCCAAAGAGTGCATGTGATGTAAAAACCGTTTGATTTAAATTTATACTTTAAAGTAATCATTCATAGCTTTTGATACTATTGTCAAAAATCTAAAAATATTGTCATTATGCCTTAACCCTTTTGCTTACCAGGCAAAACCTGACATTCAATTAAGGGTGAATTTTATATTGTAAAACAGATAAATTTTTGTAATAGTTTTGATAGGCACAGAGGCGGTCATCTTTAAGTTTATTGCATGTCCTTTATAAAATGCTCGTTCAACCAAAATAACAAAGAGAGAGAGAGAGAGAGAGAGAGAGAGAGAGCGACAGAAATTTTTAATTATGGTTTAAAAAGTTTTATGTAAAATGCTTTTATTTTCAAATTGGTGTTTTCAGCAGAAACAATTATCTTTATTCTTTTGATGAAGACAGAAAGAAGGATAGAAGGAGAGAGAAAGAATTTACACATAATATTACATTTATTTTTTTAATGTAGAAGAAAATAAAAGAAGATATAGTAAATCATTTGTAAGTTTCATTTTTTTCCAATTTTACTTTTTAAGAAGGAACAGAATTGTTTTAAAAATGACGTTTTTCCACTAAACAATTGATGTTTATTGTCATTGTCAACAATAGTGAAAGTAGCTGTCGGGGTGTCTTGAGAATGAAAACAGTGAAGAATGCTTCGTTCGTTTATTCGTTTTCTCTGATTTAATAACATACGAAATTCAGCTTTTAAAGTGGAGGATGGTTGTTTGTCAGAGAACACTCGCTTAAATCAGAAACGCTGGTCGCTTGACAAAGCAACTTTATTTTGCTAGGTTTATCGGTTATTTTTCTTTGAATAAATACATTTGCTTTTAGGAAATAAAGAAAAACTGAAGAATAAAAGGAATAGATGCATCCTTCATGCAGAACAGACTAAAACCACGAGCAATGGAAAGAAATACAAGCAGCCAATCCATAATCAAATGAATTCTGGTTTATGCGGAGATGACGCAAACACCAAAAAATTGTTGTCCATTGTTGAAATTGTACGGTTAAATTATCATAATATTAAAAAATAGTCATGAAAATAATATTTCCTTTCTTTTGTTTCTTCCTTTTCTCTCTCCTCTCCCTCCACCTCTTTCTCTCTCTCTCTCTCTCTCTCTCTCTATATATATATATATATATATATATATATATATATATATTGTTTGTTTAATTACTTAGTTTTTGGTCATAATAAAATTAGACCAGTGCACATTTATATTAAATTCAGTACAATTATATTGCAGAACTTTTGAATATTTTCCATTTGTAAGCGACCCAAGTTTCTACCATGAGTGGTGTCTTTATATAATATATATATATATATATATATATATAGCAAACTAGTAGTAAGAAACTACCAATGGTACATCAAAATACAAAAAGTGCTCAATACCACACAAGGTGATAAAGCTAAATATATCCAACATTTTGGTCGTTTCCGAAACCTGAATCAGCCGCGACTAGAATTTCATACACGTATGTGCAACCGTTAGGCCGCCGGAATACCCGGCTAAAGAAGTCAGGGATATATTTGGAGATTGTAGCTATCAGAGAAGCAAGAAAACAGAAGAGCGTAACACAGGCGGGAAGTGCGAGAAAAGAAACTTGGGGGTTGAAGTGACGTAACATTTAACTAGTTCAACGTTAAAATCTAGTGGAAGGCTTAAATTCATGTGGTCGGGGCACCAGGAAAAATCTCGTCGACGCTGTCACCATTTATAGCAAAGGCGGAAGAAAGACACGTTATATAGGTGAGAAAGTGACTGAAATCGGGATGCCAAATTAGGACCGAGCACTTTGCAGATTCTTCTTTGGATTTTGTCTAGAAACTCGAGATGAATAACAGGAGCACCAGACTATTTATGGCAACAGTAAAATTTTCTGAATCGACAGAGTGACCCGAGCTTTCTAGCAGTCGATGCAACTGTGATGGATGGTTACAAACGAGAGGAGAGATGGGATGTGCTTATTTTTAATGCTACACCTGTAATTTATCTTTGTTCATGTTATTGGTTTTCCTAGTCTTCATTGAATAAAAGAAGCCACTCGGTATTTTGGTTAATTTCTTTTTAATGAACCCCTTTATCTCATTTAAAAGATATTACTAAAATCAGCTAAGTGTTAAACAAAAGCAAATCAGTTACAGATTGGCAGAAGGAAGATTGTACTGAAAATCTCATTTTAGTGGGGAAGCACTGCCTATTTTTAAAGTTGTGTTTTCAGATCCTGGTTTGAAAAGCGACCATTGGTACACGTTGGAAAGCAACCATTGGCATATGTTGGAATTATGTAATTATCTCAGTCACAAGGCAAGATATATGGTTCCTATTTATCGATGGCTAAATTCAGATTTTCCGTTTGGGAACGTTCTCAGTGGAAAAGTTTTCTTTATCGAGACAAGATTAATATCGTGAATAAATCAAGGAAATTATGACGATGAGGAAGATAAGAATGTTATCATGATATTTATCGCAGACACAAGCATATAAGTTAAAGGAAGACATCACACACACACACACACATATATTCGTCTATATTACGTTATGTTGTAGAGCAGTTCTGGCGTTCTCAAGAATGGAATGGTCTGTGAACTGAAGTAGCTTTAAAAATAAAGTCTAATAGTCTGGGATTCGGAGTGTCATTCTGAGTATATCGACTGCGTGCGTCAGTCGTTCACTTTGTCGGACTCTCTGCCTTCGAGCGGAGAAGAACCCAGACGAGGCTCCGCCAAAGGGAGAGTCTTGTGAGGGTAAAACCAGACAAGAATTTTTGTCCGAGCTTAAAGACTCGGTGTTCCAACTTAAATGACTTTGTGCTGCATCTACCTTGGGCATCCACCCATGTTGATAGCTTCGGAGTGTCACTGACATTCTGAGGCGATCGACTGTGTGTGTGTCACTCGTTTATTTAGTCGGACTCTCTGCTTTCCGGTAGCGAGGAACCCAGACGAGACTCCGCTGAAGAGTAGAGTCACATCTGGGGGATTTTGTCCGAGCTTTCGAGCTTGGGTTTACCCACGATAATTGGCCTTGTGCCGCATCTACCTCGGGCTTCTGCTCACGTAGGGAGGCCGTAAATAATTCAGCGTGTCATTGACGATGCTCTCTGAGAGTTTAACGACTTAACTTCTCCAGTCTTTTACTATGTGTTGGCTGAATATGATGTTTGTCTTATTTGTATTAATATCCCTTACCATAAATGCTTTAAGCACAGTATTAGTTCAGTCAGAGTGTGTTACATTCACTCACTAGCAAATACCCTTAAGAAATGTACGAATTCCAACTCTCCATCCAGCCATAGGTTAAATACCAGGACAGCCAGAGCCATATAGTCTTCGTTGACAACCAGAAAAAAACGGCAACTTATGAGGCAAAATTTGAATTAAAAGAAACATGATCTCGAAAATAGGCATCACTTGTGGCACTGACTGACTAGATTGGCAACTTGGTCTCAACATTTTACAGTTAAAATAACTGATGTAACCGTTCGTTCTTTGTTAACATTTTTTTCTTTCGGGCTTCCCATTTGTGAGACTTTCTTTTAACCTCTTATTTTTCAGTTAACTTTAACCTTTTAAAATTTAAATGCAACGCCAATATATCCCGTTGCTATTGCTTTAATTTTCTCATATTCTTTCAAACTCAATAATCCCTTGCGTCTTAATGAGCAGATTGATTTGATTCGGTTTAAATTATAAAAAAAGAAATACATGTAAATTATGTTGATTTTCTATGTGTAGCTTAAATGTAGCACAAAGCTGTGGAACTCAGTGAGATTCGAACTCACTACTTAGTCGTAATTATTCTAGCGAGACAAGTTTGCGAACTAATGCACTACATTGAGGTGTTCAACCAGATGTAACTTATTTTTTTAAAATCATATCACCCCGAGCAAGGCGGTAACGCCACTGATGCGTAGGGGGCTACCTAAGAGTGAAAAGATTGGAAAAGAGAAAGCCGGAAACCACATCCTAAACAGGGAACAAGGGATGATCCTCTTCACCTGTTCAATAGACATGGGTGGAGTGTGAACCGGGCGATAGTTGAGTCTATCTACTCTCATTAAAAAAAACAAAAAGCTTAGGTTGGTGACTTGCTAAATTTTAACTTAGTTAAGTCCAACCAAAGAAATGTCTGCTAAAAAACGAAACCAATCCTTCAATTAGGCATGACAAGTTTAAAATTAAGCAAAAACAAAAAAAAAATAGTTTACTTTCAACAATATTCAAGACAGTTGATTCCATCCCAAAACACACATTGTTTCTGCTAGTGACTTGAAAAAAATTTTTTAAAAACTTTTTGGCCAGAGAATGCTGGGGCATTGGGGCGGGGGGGGGGCTCAATTAAATAGCCAGGGTGACCTATACACCAAGGTAACTAAAATACAGCCGGCAAAGAAAGAATAAAAGTGACTGACAAAGGACTAGGAAAAAAATAAAATAAAAACAAAGAATCCCCCAGCCAAAGAAATTTCTGCTAAAAAATAAAAACCAATCCTTCAATTAAGCATGAAAAGTTTAAAATTAAGCAAAAAAAAAAAAAAAAAAATGTATACATAAAGAATGGAAGATTGCGAAATAATCTTTATGATAAATCGCATTGTCGTTGAAATAATACTTTGTTATTTGTTTATATTTCCGAGATGAGATAGTATTTACAGTATTTACATCATTGTGGACTATTGTCCTCATCTTTGTTACCATTTGTACAACGTTACGGCCGTTGTACGCTCCGGACTTCTTCAGATGCTAGGAATTTTGAACCGAACACTTTATTACAATCACTGGGGTATATCATTCTCATTACTTGCGTAATAATGTCTTGATTGGAAGTCATGAGTTTTTTTTCTCTAACCCTACATGTTACTTGTTCATCACTGCTGTAGTCTGGTATTGAACATAGAACTTTTTGTTTCAAATCACAGGAACTAACCAACGTCTACATCCACTGGGCCATGTGGCTTATGGTTCTAAATTCCTAGCACCTGAAGAAGGCCGGAGCGTACAACGGCCAAAACGTCGTACAAATGGCAACAAAGATGAGGACAATAGTCCGAATAATGTAAATACTGTATAACACTTTATTATTTAAGGTAAAATCGGCCCTATTATTATGAACAATTAATACATTAAGTATGTTTCTTTACAAAAATAAAATCCGTTTTGAATTCATATCGTCTTTTATGTAGTTCCACTGTATTACATTTATGATGTTCGTTGTGGTTTGAATTCCAGTTGAATTCCTTGTATTCACTTACGCACAAATACTCTTGGGTAAGGTATTAATCCGTCTATTGTCTCCAGTTATGGGTTAAATAACAGGACAGATTGGGTTCTATACCAGTCTACCGCAGAAAGTAATGGTAACTTATCTCGGGATAATCTTCTACCAACTCAGTCATGTCTCTTTCGAGACATGATCACGTATGGCACTTGAGTGACTGCATTATATTTTCTTTTTTCAATTACTACTTTATCATTAAAGTTGTTAGTTTTTTCTCGGCGTATTTATTCAATGGTTTATCTAAGAATATCCTGGAATATGCAAATGTCGATGATAATTTATTTAGAATCAGAAAGATATATTAAAATTGAAGAAGTTTTTCAAATACTTGAAACAAATGTTATATCGGATTTAAACCCAGCATCCTAAAACATACCTACTTATAAAACAACTACTGTTATTACAATATGAGTGCAGTACCAATATAATTGGAAGTCTTGACAAAATAGGCGGCCACAATCCTGACAGCATTAAATATGACACAGAGTTGATATCAAGCAAATTAAAACAAAAAAAGAAAATACGTAAACTTGTACAGAATGTAGTAGTGAAAGCGATAAGGAAGGACTAAAACTTAATTGTAAGAAGACAAAAAGAATCGTCGTCAGCAACACGCGAATTACGTATTTGAGGTGCAAAAATAAAGGAAGTACAAAGATTTATATATCTGGAAAGTGTTTTAACAGGGGACGGAAAATTTGACACCGAAATAGGAAATCACATTAGCATAGAGAAAAGTGACATTTAAAAGCTAAGCAAAGTATTAAGAAATAGAAAAATATTTCTTTAGAAAGAAAGAAAATAGTGCTGAACTGTTATGTAATATCAGCCCTGGTATATGACAGTCAATAGTAGAAAATCCCTTTACAAATGAAGACGAGAATAGCGGCAACAGAAATGTGGACCTACAGAAGGATATTGAGAATACCGTGAACTAAACATGTTAGCAATATCAAAGATTTAAAAAAAATGTAAACGAATAGGACACTTAACATGGGAAAGAAACAGCGGATATTTCCAAGGCATATAATCAGAAATGAAGGTTTTGAATTTTATTTTACATACAGGGTATATTGAAAGAAAGAGGGACGAAGAAAAGAACGCAGAACCTATGCAACGAGCTTGTGTGCATGAAACGCTAGTCGCGGCCGGTTTCAGGTTTTGGGAACGACCAAAATGTTGATTATATTCAGCTCGAAGACCTTGTTGGTAGAAGAAGTGTTAGGGAAGAGAGCGAACGTTCAAAATTTTCTAAGATCTATAACGGACAGGAAATTGTGGAAAGCCATTATCAGCCACGTCGTGAAGGGAAAAGGAACAATGATGATGATGATGATGATGATGAAGAAGAAGAAGAAGAAGAAGAAGAAGAAAAAGAAGAAGAAGAAAACTAACTCTATAGAAAGTTGAATAATGTAGACATCGTTATGGCGATATTTTAAGCGTAGCTTTGATGTAAAACAAGGCCGAAAGAATAGAGCACTCATTGAAGATCAAACGCACTAAACATTTGTAACTGCTTTAATATGACAAGTTTTCAAATCATTACACCATGTCGAGGTGCCCTAAACATCATGGAGATTTTCTGAGCGTAACTTATGTGGGGCACAAAATCGAAAGCGGGTATCGAATTCACAAATCAGCCATAATTGTTCAAGCAAGGCAAGCTTCCTAATCATTGCACCTAACTGAGGTTCCCAAATTGATATTCTAAAGTAGACATGACACAAGATCGATGGTCGATGGTCGGAAATCCCAACGTAAATCGCCTGAAGAGAATCGGCGCGTACAACGGCTGAAACGGCGTGAATATGGCAATACAGATGAAGCATCAGTGCAAACGATGTAAATAAGTCATCTCAGAAATATATATATGTTTAGAAAGAAACTTTTAATTTTATCTTTTTTCGAAAACTTTAAGATAGTACTCATCTTTTCCGTTCCAGTATTTTAGTCAATTTTGTTTTTGCTTTTCTACACTTTATATAACGTCTCCATCAATAAAACCTGTGTATGTAGAAAGATTTCCTGTCGATGGGAATTGTTTATCCTATACAGAGAGCGATTCTGACTGAATCGGAAGTTTTACAAGGACACAATATTGGTCACAATCCAAACAACATAATATATGCAGATGGTACAGTGTTGATCAAAGAAACAAAAAAAAAAAAAAACTACTACAGTAGGTAGTGAAAGAAAGCGCGAAGAAAGGACTAATCATCAACGGCAAAAGACAGAATGCATGGTTGTAAGCAAAATGATGCGCCCATAAAACAACTATTTAAATCAGAAACTTAAAGTTGAAATGTCTAAAGTACGTAATAATGAAATTGGGTATGAAAAATCTGATAATCACATGAAAGATTGAAGGAAAGACATTCAGAGAAAAGCAAAACATAACCTGGTTAGTAAATGGCTGGAAGAAGAGGGTTTAGGAGAAATAACAAAAAAACAAAATTTATTAAAGTCTACAGAAGAGAGGAAATTGTGGTGAGCATTGATCGCCTACGTTCTGAAAGGGATGTGGCACATAGAAGAAGAACGAACGAACTTGAGTAAATGGATAATGGAACAGCTAAAAATGACAGAAAGTTGTGGTGAGCATTGGTCTTTAGGCGACACGACACATAAAGGACAATAATAAAAAGGCTCAAGTCGTAATATATGATTTTGATTACAAATTTCTTTCGAGCGTATTCTTAAATTTATTATCACTGTTATTCATTTCATATATTTTAGTGAAGTTTAAGGCTATTCTGGAAACAGAATATATATTTCTTTCCTGAGTTTAGCGAGATTCAAAAAGTTTTGATTATATTTCCTAAAAAATACTGTCAGCATGTTTTTTGAGATAAAATACTAAACAAAAACAACAACAAAAAAATTTGCGCATCCTTTTACCAAACTTTGGAGCAGTGCTAAAAAGAGAAGGAGGTAAATTTTCAAATGTTGTTTTGTTTACTTGAGCGTTAAACCTGGAAGACAAAATGAACAAAAAAAAAAATCGAAAATAAACCTGGCGCTTAGGCAAGAATATTCAGGTATGAGAGACGAACAGCTGCGGAAAATTAAAATAGCAAATCTGAACTCAAATGCTACAAAGTTAAAATGTTCTGTCGAAAGTTATCGAAAAAAATAAATAGAGAAACATGTTTGCCTGGGAAAAAGGAAACGTTGAATCGGCTCCTTGTTGATCGAGATATGAATGAATATTCATGAGGGGAAAAAAGAATCTATCAAAAATATAAAAAAGAGCGGAAAATGCAAACAGTCCTTTCTTACATTTGTGTATGTATACCGTTGCAATGTATTGACGTGTTTTTCTTTTCAGAGAGACGAAGCTAGAATCAATGTTTTGTATTGAAAAGTATTAAGTCCGAAAACTTAGTCTCATATTGAATAGTTAGTCTATGCATTCATTTAAATATGCCATTGTTCCTCCAGGGCGTAAGCGAGCACATCTCTTGAAAACCCACTTCCTCCTTATTATATTTCGATTGCTGTGAATTCGAAGCGAAAATATTAAATTGGTTTCCTGCTGCTTTTTCAAAGATTTTGAATATAGGGTGATTTTTTAAAATCTTTTTCTAGATTACCGCTACACAAAGCTTAAGGATTCTTCATTTCTTATTATTTAACAAGTATAATAAAGTTAAAAGATAATCTAAATCTAAACTTATTTATAAATGGAACTTTGTCTGTGTGTGTGTCTGTCCGTTACCTATAGACTCCGAAACGGCAGAACCGATTTTTTTGAAAATTTACGCAGTTGTACTATAAGCGTCTGCGAGTGTTCTTAGCTAGATTTTGTGTCGAGATACCCCCATAAATATCGAAAATCGATAATCGAAAAAATCGGGTTACAGAAGGAGTGGTCCCATTTTAATTAAATTTGATACACTCATAGGAGTGCAGAAAATCGATAATATATATATATATTTAAAAGGCAAGATGTTTGTGTGTGTGTCTGCTTATCTGTCTATATATCTGTATTTTTTCAGCCCTTTTACTTTAGTTTTTGCTTCGGGTTTGGCTCTAAGTAGGTATAACTGTAGTTCTTAGTCTCAGCCATGATACCATTTACTCAGAGGACATATTTAGTTTACGACGAAAAAACTTATTTGATATCGATACCAGCAAATCAAAATTTAAGTCTTTGGTTTCGCTTTAACTGGAAACAACTATTGCTTTTTAGTCTTTCGTGCCAACGTTCAAGGAATCTGAGCTCCAGAACCATGGATTTGTTTTCAAGCTTTCATTACACCCGAGCAACGCCGGGCTATACTGCTAGTGGTAGAATTAGTCAGTTCTATACATGAACTATTCAATATTCATTGACTGATTATTTACTGTTACTTTCGGTTGAAATTTACAAAATATTTTTGCTAAAACAGTTTTCGAAAAATTAAACTTCTTCAGTCAATTAAACTTATCTAATCAATTGAACTTTCCCTGTCAATTAAATCCTGTATAGTTAGTTAATATTGATGGGGATTTCAACAACGATCTCCCTGATCAGTTCCCAAGTAGACATCTATGCTGACAAAACCACCATTTACTCCCGCTTCAATTAGAATTCTGCCAAAGCTGACAATGTAGATTTCGATGCTGATCTTGAAAAAGACCTCTAATCTCTGGGGAAACGGGGTAAGAAATGACTCTTAAATTTTAATGCTTCCAAAACGAAGCTGCTCTCGTTTAACAGCCATAAATAATCCCTCCTACCTCTCATCAGCATGGATCAAGCTAATATCCTTGAAAGCAATATATTGTGCCTCCGCGGCCTCACTCTCTTAACCGACGTCTAGTGGAACAACTACTAGGAATCAATAGCTAAATTTACTGCTAGAAATATTGAGTTACTCTGTCGAGTAGAGAATTTTTCTCGTCAGAATCAATCTTCCATATATACAAATCTACCTTCCGTCTGTACACTGACTACTGTTGTCATACCTGGGAGGACACTTCTGCTATTCATCTCGGGGTCCTCGCCAAAATTCAGAGGAGAATCTGCAATGTAATCGATCCTGATCTAGTAGCTCATCTCTAGTCCCTTTCTCACTGGCGGTATGGAGATTCCCTCTACCTTTTCTACTAATATTTTTACGTCTTCTGCTCCGATGACCTTATCTCCGAGCTTATCTTTTTCTACATAAATTTATTTGAGCAACTAAAGTGGCAACTAGGAGTCAAAACAGACAAATATATCCGCCACTTCTACTCCAGAAGTTTCTTTTCTCGCATTTCTAGCCTGTTAAACTCACTTCCGTATACTTGCTTTCCTGATAGCTGCAATCTCTAATAGTTTAAGTGCAACATCAGTTGCTATCTCTTATCTCCTTGATTTTTATCTTTCTCTTGTCTATTTTTTAAATCTTTTTCTTAACCCACTTTCTTAACCCACTTCTTCCTTTTCTTTCTTCTCTCATGTAGACCATTGGGCACCATTGCTTTGCTTGGAGCGAAACGATTATATATATATAAACTAGCAGTGTATCCTGGCGTTGCTCGGATGTAATGAAAGCTTTAAAGCTAATCCATGGTCCTGGAACTCAGACTCTTTGGACGTTGGCACGAAAGACTAAAAAGCAATAGTTGTTTCTAGTTAAAGCGAAACCGTAGATTGAAAGAAAAATGAATGGATGTAAGTCAAATTTTGATTTCCTGGTATCGATATCAAATAAGTTTTTTTCGTCGTAAACTGAATTTTGAAGGCTACATCAGTCCTCTGAGTAAATGGTATGATGGCTGAGACTAAGAACTACAATTATACCTACTTAGAGCCAAACCCGAAGCAAAAACTAAAATAAAAGGGCTGAAAAATACAGACATACACGCAGATAAACAGACACACATCTTGCCTTTTATCTATATATATTATCGATTTTCTGTACTATTGTAAGAACTGCAACCTTGAAATTTCTGAATATCATTTCTTATGTCTTCTTCTATGAGTGTATCAAATTTGATTAGAATGGGACCACTCCTTCTATAACCCGATTTTTTTTATTATCGATTTTCGATATTTATCTGGGGTACCTCGACACAAAACCTAACTAAGAACACTCGCAGACGCTTATAGTACAACTGTGTAAATTTTCAAGAAAATTGGTTCAGCCGTTTCGCAGTCTATAGGTAACGGATACACACACACAGACAAAGTTCCATTTATAAATAAGTTTATATATATATATATATATATATATATATATATATAATTGAAAAAAAGAAGAGACGAGAGTAAAACTGTACTTACCTTTAGCTGACGCATTTTATCCACTGACAGACTTTATCAAGACAAAAACAAAATGAATTCATTTGAAACTAAGTATTTATAAACAAACAATATATTTGTTATTTACTAGAAAATTAGAGACCTTTCATAAATATTTATAAGACCAACTGAAAAATATTAGATATTTAATTACTTCCTTTTGAACTCGAAGAGAACCTTTCATATGAAGTGTACTATAAGAGGTTAGAATGGTGGATTTAACAGTTTTCTTTCGATGTCTTGATTTGTTGGCCGGAAATTTAGTGGTTCTTTTAGGAAAAGTGTCATTAGAAACACTTCGGCTAAAACTAAATTTAGTTTTCCTCTTGTCTCTTTCTTTTATTCGCACACAAACATATGCATAAATAATATGTATAAGATAGGCCTGTTAATATAATTTTAAAGAATGAAAAGTCATAATGATACCAATATTGTCAAAAAAATTGGTCTTAATCATACATTAATTTTATGACAACATTGAAGCATTAATAGAAAGGTTTTAAAGCCTGTATTCTTTTTCGGGTGTGCGTTATGGTGCAGTAGATATCCACTCGAATAACAAATCAGGGAGCCGAATTTGAGTTCATTGTTGAATTCCTTGCATTCACAATTACCCTTGGGAAAGGTATTAATCCGTCTCTTCCCTCCAGTTATGGGTCAAATAACAGGACAGATTGGGTTCTATAGCCTTAGTTGGAAAATAGACTACCACAGAAAGCAATAGCAACCTACCGCGGGGTAATCTTCTGCTCAGTCCGTCATGTCCCTTTCTAGATATGATCGCTCAAAGCTTGTAGCATGACTGATTCTTTTTCGACGATATGTGGAATAAACAAAGTAGCGTTCTCGTTGTTGGTTGGAGATCTTCCTCTGGAAATTATACTCTTGTTTAATCCTTCTATGTGTGAATTTATTTTGAAAGTAAAATTTCAACTTTGATTGGTGTTTGTCTTCTCTGCAATTGAATGAAGACGCTAAAAGTTAACGATGCTATGAAACGTTTGGTTGAAGTGCAGAGCGATTTGAAAATTGTTGTTTTTGTCCCTGTGGAGTATATATTATAGTAAGTAGTATATTTTAAGTGATTGGAACCATTGATTTGTTTAGTTTTTTATGTTATATAGCATACCATTCAAATTTTCCATATAATCAATCAGTTCAGTGTCATACATGACACGCTTGAGCGATCATGTCTCTTTCGACCCATAACTGACGATGCAGAAGATACTATCGCAGTAAGTTGACATTTCTTTTTGCAGTAGACCGGTTGCCAACCAAGGCTATAGAACCCAGCTGTTTTGTTATTCTACTCATAGCAGAAGGTAGAAGAGATGGATTAATACCGTTTCCATGGGTATATTTGCAAAGTGAATGCAACGAATTCAACTGGAATTTAAAATCAACTCTCATATATAACCCGAATTCTGTCGTCTTGATATGCAAGAAGGATTATGTCCAGTTTATACGAGAATGAAAAAGTATAAGTAGGCTCGGTCCGAAAGAGAGTCGAAAAAGAAACCCAAATGCAGTGAGCATGAGAGTTAAATGTTTGATATAGATATGATTAGCATTGGAGTTAAATTGTGTAGAAGTTAAAAATAGTAGACAATGGTGTAGAGTGAAAATTTCGACACAGATCATGATAGGATGAAAATCAAAACGTAGACATAGGTCCGGTTTTTCTGAGATTCAAAACGGTTGACATGTTTAGTTTGTACAAAAGTTAAACAGGTAGACATTTGTTTTTAATGTTAAGACCTCATACAGAAAGTAGCAGTGGAGAGTGACAAGAAGGGACTACAAATAAACTTTAAGAAAACTGAGTGCATGGTCATCAGCAAAAGATACAACCCAAAATGCCAAATACAGGTGGGGGATAACAGAATCAAACAAGTAAAAGAATTTAAGTACCTAGGAAGTGTTCTAACAGAAGATGGAAAGTGCGACAAGGAGATCCGAAGGCGAATTGGCATGGCAAAGGACGCGTTCCAGAAGATACGCAAAATACTAACACACAGGAAAATCTCAATGGAAACGAAGAAAAGAGTGCTAGACTGCTACGTGAAATCATTTCTTCAATACAGCAGTGAATGCTGGACAATATCATCGAAAATGAGGACAAAACTGGAAGTGGCCGAAATGTGGTTCTACAGAAGGATGCATACAAGCAACGACGAGGTGTTAGAAAGAATGGCAACAAAAAGGAAATTGATGCTGAGCATCAGGAAGATACAACTGAAGTTCCTGGGACATGCAATGAGGAAAGAGAGCCTGGAGAACCTGATACTGACTGGTCAGATAGAAGGAAGGAGAGGCAGAGGAAGACAGCGGATAACTTATTTGCAGGGTCTGATCAGGTGGATGACGGCACGGGGGTTGCCAGGAGCAACAGGAGCAAACATACTAAGAGCCACAAGGGATAGGGAGACGTGGAGAGCCATGATCGCCTACGTCCTGAAGGGACAGGGCACACAGAAAAAGAAGAGGATTGTTCAATCTCGCGAAAAGAGGAAGTCAAAAAGTTAGACACATTAATCGAATGTTTGATTAACAAGTGGATAAAAAACGGAAGAGAAAATACTGCGTTGGAACAAATGTTTCCTTTTCTTCCTGTTTTCTTAACAGTTAACAATCAGAGAAATCCTTACCTTTTAAATATTTAAATTTCACAAACCACAAATCACAAATGCGTATAAAAAACGCATTGAATAATATGTACATTAAAAAGAACATAAGTCCACGCGTGAAACGAAATGACGTGTTCAAATGATTTATTGAAAAATGCTAAGAACATTTGTTCGAAAACAATCTATTTTATTGTAAGTCATTTCTTATTTCTTCTCCCATTCAAGACGTAGGCAATCGTAGCTCTCCACAACTTCCTGTCCATTGTAGCTCTTAAACTGCTTTTTCTACTAAGCCCTGTTCCGTCATCTATGTACTCAAATTCATTAAATAGCTTGTGTTGTTTTCCTTTGTCCTTCAGTCCATCGCATGAGTATCAGATTTTCCAAGGCCTCTTTCCTCGTTAGACATCCCAAAAACCTTACCTGTCTTTTCCAGATGTTAAGTAAAAGTTTCATTTTTGTTTCTATTTTCTCTAAAGTTTCGTCGGTGCCTACGTCTTCGTTCATCCTTCAGCAGAACACATTACTGTTGCTTTAAATCTCTTCATTTTTGGGGAGATTATCAAGAACTCACTACCATATAGGACAGGTATCACAGATAAAGCAGTTGAGTTTTATTTTCCTTATTTCTAGCGAAGTTTTCCTATATTTTACTATACAGCTTAACTTTTAAAACACTACATTCGCTATCCCAATACGCCTTTGAATTTCAGTGTCACGCTTTCAAACCTCTGTTAGAACACTTCCTTAATTTTACATTTCCACACTTGTTTGATTTTGTTATCACTGATTTGCAATTCGAACTCTTCTTTTTGCTTAGAATCTTGCATTTTTTTCAGTTTAGTCCTTTCTTCTTGTGTTCCTTCCCTGTCTTCTGGAGGGGTTTTTGTAGGTTTCTTTCAAGGTCTGCTATCAACATTATGTCATTTTTTGGTAATCGTGTTATCTTAAGTAAGGCTTTTACTGCCCTTGATGTGCAGGGCCTTGCACGAGAGTAGAGCGAGAAGGAAGAAATACAAGATACAGGGGATGGCGGGGAAAGGATAAGAGAAAGATGGGAACCAAGAAGATAAAAGATGGCAATTGACGCTGCACTTAAACTGTTGAAGATTGTAGCTATCAGAAAGCAAGTATACAAAAAGAGTTTTACAGGCGGGAATTGCAAGAAAAGAAACTGTTGTGTAGAAGTGGCGGTTACATTTGACTGTTTAGACTGTAAAAGGGTGGAATCCAGTTGTCGATCTAGATGCTCGAGTAAATTCATGTAGAGGAGGCGCCAGGTAGATTTGCATTCTTTATGTTAAGATTGTAACCTCGAATAATGAATCCTGGTGAAACTTCCAGTTTGTTCAAAATCGTCTCTCTATATAGGTTAAATAAATTTGGTGAAAAAACACATTCTTCTCTTACACATTATTCTATTCTTGTATATCTGCAGTTTGATTCCGGTATATGTTTACGATTATTCTAATATTCTTCCCGAATAAATCAATGTTGCTGAGTAGTTCCAACATATTTTTGTCATTGGGACGATTATAAAAATGTTTCATATAAAGATAATTTATGTAATATTCGACAGGATGACTTTTCTAAATCCATGTAAGTCAGATGTGCTTCCGAAAATTTGAAATAATCTTTTAGCTAATGAAAAATATACAGATTTCAAATGGGGGCGGGGGCGAACAAGACATAACCTTCCACTGTAATGCTTTCCCTAATTGTTTCTGACACATATATTTTATCTTCTATCTGCCACTTACCTTCATAATCTATTTGAAAATGTCTCTCCACAATTTCTTTTCTTTTGTAGCACCGAGTGAGACTTGTCATTACTATCAGAGCTTCTCAATAACGGTTCATATGAAAGCTGAAGTTTCTATGTAACATTACTGTCTGTCTACACATAGAAAATTGGGGGTCCGTGGTAATATCTTAGTGGTCTTTACAGCAATTTTACTTTGAAACAATTTTTACAACTGATCATTGGATTTTCTACAGTAATCTACACCATAGTAAAATACTAAAAATAGAAAAAGAGCTATAAAATAAGCACAAAACGAGATCAAGTGATATAAGATGGCGTCCTTTTTTGGTCTGGCGGATGTTTTGATTGTAAAAGTTGAATAAAATAGGGGAATGATATATGAATAAAGGCTTATATATATATATATATATATATATATATATATATATATATATATAAAGATTAATTATAATTTATTACTTCAGAAGATGTAAGTATTGTATTCAGTTGATTTTGTCTGCTTGTTTATTTGTCAGTAGTAAATATATTTCAAGACACGCTGGATGGATTAAGATGAAACTTACAGGAACAATGGGCCCCATGACTGACAAATACTGATTGAAGATTGTGTTCAATCTGGTACGGAATAAAGTTTCTGAGTTATTATTACTTTTTGATACTTTTTCGTACGTTTTCCATGCCAAATACTGACTTACCACCCCTACATTATTTTACGTCGTTACTTTTTCTGAACGAACTGTTTTTTGCCGTTAATATTATTATTTATAAAATAAATTCAATATTTATTATCCAAAAGCAAAAAAAAAAAAAAAATTCAAAATACAACTTTTGGGTATTAAAAAGTAAAAATAAATTCTTCCGCTATTTTTGCAGTCTAATTTTTAAACTTTATTTTTTTCAATTCTTTTTTGCATTTTCACCCTTGACAATGGTCAAGGTCATTGCAATTATTCAAATTTTAATAATCATTAATTAATTAATTAAAATCTATGAGCAATCCCTGAGATGATGTCGGTATTGGCTGTGCGGAAGTTTGCAATCTTTGTATGTTTTTGTTATATAAATTAAATTAAGATACTAATAATAAATAGTGATATTAATTTTAAATATTAATAACATAAACTATTAACATATAAATATAAATTAATTAATGGAAAATATTAAAAAACATAACACTGATAATAAAATTAATTTAATATATAAATCATATAAGCATTATATTATAATATATAATATTATATATTATAATATATAAAGGAAGCATGTGCATTTACTATTCTATAATACAACTCCTAGATTTATATATGAGTAGAAAATAAGCTTTTTTTTATCGAATGAGTATGGGGCCCATAAAAGAATATGAGTAAAAGTGGTCTATTGATAAAAAAAAGTTGATAGCAACTGACATACAACTAACAAAAATAGAGTAGTACTAGATAAAAATAAGCAAAATATATGCCTACATTTCTGAGATGAGGTAGTATGATCTAAAAAGGGAAGGAATCAGCGCATATGTTAGGCCATAAAAATATATACAACTGATAATTGAAATTTCTACATCAATCTACGCCATTTTAAAATACTAAAAATAGAAAAAAAGTCTGCAACAGCAGAAAACGAGATCCAGTGATATAAACTGGCGCCCTTTTTGCTCTGCCGGATGTTTTGATTGCAACAGTTGAATAAAAACTGAGAAAGATATAAAAAGAAAGGATTATATATACAGATTATAATTTATATAAATTAATTTAATATATTAAAAACAAGTAATAATATTAATACTAAATGTCATAAAGCTTTAACGTATTAATACGAATTAATTAATATAGCAATAGAGTCGACATTGTGAAAAGAAGTGATCTTCGACAATCTGATGGGGCCGATTATAAAAAAACCACAGTGCATCATCAACCACAGGGATCATATAGAATAAATCTGCCCTTTTTTAATATTTTAATTTCTCACACACATATTTTAAAATAGTTTATTCTGAGTTGTTGTTCCATGGAATTTAGTTATTAAATACAAGTTTATTTTCATTAAATTAGTTTTACTTCAAAATAAAGCAGATATATTTACTATTTCTACAATACAATTCCTAAACTTATATGGTGGTAAAATATAAAATTAGCCATTTTTTTTAATCGAATGATTATGGGGTTTCAGCCAAATAAACTATGAATAAATGTAGTCCATGAATAAACAAAACGGTTGAGGAACCTGACGGAGATCGAATGTTGCCGTACGAAATAAGAATAAAACAAAATTTCTGAGATGAGATATTTTAATCCAAAATTTTAAGGAATTAGCACATATACTAGGCAACAAAAATATATACAAATGAGAATTGGAATTTCTGCATTAATCTATGCTATACTAGCAGTATAGCCCGGCGTTGCTCGGGTGTGATGAAAGCTTTAAACTAATCCATGGTCCTGGAGCTCAGACTCTTTGGACGTTGGCACGAAAGACTAAAAAGCAATAGTTGTTTCCAGTTAAAGCGAAACCGTTGACTGAAAGAAAAATGAATGGATGTAAGTCAAATTTTGATTTCCTGGTATCGATATCAAATAAGTTTTTTTCGTCGTAAACTGAATTTTGAAGGCTACATCAGTCCTCTGAGTAAATGGTATGATGGCTGAGACTAAGAACTACAATTATACCTACTTAGAGCCAAACCCGAAGCAAAAACTAAAATAAAACGGCTGAAAAATACAGACATACAGGCAGATAAAGAGAGACACACACAAACATCTTGCCTTTTATATATATATATTATTAATTTTCTAAACTATTGTAAGAACTGCAACCTTGAAACTTCTGAATATCGTTTCTTATGTCTTTGTCTATGAGTGTATTAAATTTGATTAAAATTGAACTTTCTATAACCCAATTTTTTTGATTATCGATTTTCGATATTTATCTGGGGTAGCTCGACACAAAACCAAGCTAAGAACACTTGCAGACGCTTATAGTACAACTGTGTAAATTTTCAAGAAAATCGGTTCAGCCGTTTCGGATTCTATAGGTAACGGACACACACACACACACACACACACACACACACACACACACACAGACAAAGTTCTATTTATAAATAAGTTTAGATTTAGATTAAAATACTAAAACAGAAAAACAACACTAAAACCAGTAAAAAACGAGATCAAGTAATGTAAGTTAACTTCCCTTTTAGTCTGCCATATTCTTTGATTGTAAAATTTGATTAAATCTGAGAAGGAAAGATTATATAGGGAAAATTATATTCACTTGGCTCTGTCTCTTGTCGCTCTCAACATTCTTCCTCCTGGTATCTCTCCCAAACCCCGCTCTGCCATCCAATAGATTATAGCAATAGTCTTCTTCTTCATGTGCCGTGGCTCTTCAAGACGTAGGCGATCATGAACATTCACTTGGCTCTGTCTCTTGTCGCTCTCAACATTCTTCCTCCTGGTATCTCTCCCAAACCCCGCTCTGCCATCCAATAGATTATAGCAATAGTCTTCTTCTTCATGTGCCGTGTCTCTTCAAGACGTAGGCGATCATGGACATTCACTTGGCTCTGTCTCTTGTCGCTCTCAACATTCTTCCTCCTGGTATCTCTCCCAAACCCCGCTCTGCCATCCAATAGATTATAGCAATAGTCTTCTTCTTCATGTGCCGTGTCTCTTCAAGACGTAGGCGATCATGAACATTCACTTGGCTCTGTCTCTTGTCGCTCTCAACATTCTTCCTCCTGGTATCTCTCCCAAACCCCGCTCTGCCATCCAATAGATTATAGCAATAGTCTTCTTCTTCATGTGCCGTGTCTCTTCAAGACGTAGGCGATCATGGACATTCACTTGGCTCTGTCTCTTGTCGCTCTCAACATTCTTCCTCCTGGTATCTCTCCCAAACCCCGCTCTGCCATCCAATAGATTATAGCAATAGTCTTCTTCTTCATGTGCCGTGTCTCTTCAAGACGTAGGCAATCATGGACATTCACTTGGCTCTGACTCATGTCGCCCTCAACATTCTTCCTCCTGGTATCTCTCCCAAACCCCGCTCTGCCATCCAATAGATTATAGCAATAGTCTTCTTCTTCATGTGCCGTGTCTCTTCAAGACGTAGGCGATCATGGACATTCACTTGGCTCTGTCTCTTGTCGCTCTCAACATTCTTCCTCCTGGTATCTCTCCCAAACCCCGCTCTGCCATCCAATAGACACGACATTAAAAAAAGTGATTTTCGACTATCAATGAATCGATGGAGCTGGGTATAAAAAAACAAGCAAACCCAGAGAGCAGCATTAGCCATAGGGATCTCATTGAATAAATCTGCCCTTGTTTTTTTTTTGTTTAATATATAAAATACTCACATATTTTAAAATAGTTTATTATGAGTTATTTTCCTTGTGTACATTAATTTTCCATAAGAGTTAGTTGCTGAATACATGTTTATTTTCATTAAATTAGTTTTATTTCAAAATAAATTCTATAAATTTACTATTTCTATAATAAAATCCCAAAACTTACCTATCAAAAAAAGTAAGAGCTTTTTTCATAGAATATTTATTGAGATCAAATAAAAAATTCAAAGTAAAAATGCTCCAAGGTTGGCAACTACTGTTCTAGATCCCGTTTTCCTAACCATTTCCATGAAAATCTTAAGTAAGTCGCTCACTTCTGTCTCACTTGCATTCAATTTTTCCTGTAAATATAACATTTTCCAAGCTCCCTTTTCTCATTTAGTGAGCTAGAAAATTCAACAGTCTACTTTTGCAGTTAAGTATAATGGTTCTTTTTAATTCCATTTTTCTTTAAAACTTGCTCACATTTTCCGCCCAGGGTATCCTCAGCATCATTCTGTAAAAACATTTCTGTTGTTTCAAACCTCTTTTCCACCTTTAAAGGGATTGTCCAGCATTCACTACCACATAGGAGGGTCTATATTACATATGACTTCAAGAGTTTTATCCTTTTCTCCTAACGAAAGTTTCCTGTTTATTAATACTTTGAATATCTTTTAAAAGGCATATTTCGTTGTTCCGATGCCCCTTTAGATTTCGACATCACATTTTCCGTATTATGCTAAAATACTACCAACGAATATAATACAATTTAATTATTAAAATACCAGTGTGTATGTGTTTCGTGTATTTATGCATGTGCTCACTTGCATGCATACAGAGAGCAGTAAAGAGGAACAACAGATTGACTTTGATGCATATATTTGGACATACAGATTCAGGTCTAGTTATGGTTATGAACAGTCGAAATACTTTGTAGAAAATTGATACAAAGCATGATTAATTTATAATATATATATCTTGTCACGCTCATGGAAGGAGAGACAACAGCGAACAGCGTCGGCTATGTTCATTCTCTTTACGACCAGTTATTAAACTTTTCTACGAGTTAAGAATGCTTTGCCGTGTGTTTGCTCTTTAACAGTGCCTTATTATTTCATTTTTGCAATAATTATGTCATCGAATAGTGAAGAAGCTATATTCACTCTACTATAATAAAAACCATTATATATATATATACACTATAGCCATCCGAAGACAGATCTGTTCCGCTGTATTACGTATCATCAGTACGGCTTAGACTCCGTCCTAAGCCAGGATTGCGAAGGCGACCGAATCGGCGTCAGTCGGCGATTCTACCCCTAGGCCACGAGCGTCCAGTAGAAGAAGGCAGGCTTTTTAGCGCATATAAACACGCCCACTAGCTAGCGTGCTCCAATTCATTATCGAATGAGCGATGCGTATATGCCGGGGTAGCTACTGTTTACAAAGCCTCCCACTCTTCCAGAGTGCTCAATCAGGGTGTGAGAGCGTAAATACTATAGTCATCGGCATATATATATATATATATATATATATATATATATATCTGTGTGTGTGTGTGTGTGTGTGTGTGTGTGTGTGTGTGTGTTCCTTCTGTCACGGTCAGGGTGGGGGTTGGATTTTTATTTTTATTATGTCTTAATGTAAGATACTCAATATTAGGGACATCAATATATATGTTACTGCCATTTAGGACGGCATATCGATATGAATATTTTGCCATTATTTTTCACGGATCGAGACCACTCGTATTATGTAAACACTAGGAAGGTTATATATCCACTTCATGTTAGCTGAGAACGTTACCCTGAGAAGGCGTAATGAGTTACTTTCCTGGAGGTTCGCATCAGCGATAATGATAGAAGATAGAGAGGTGTGATTAATGGAGTGAAGTTCAGTTTTGGAGGCATAAAATTAACAAGCCATCTTTTGCCCCAGTTAACGACTGACTTGTGATCATTTTTGGACATCGGCTGCTTTTAAATGTATTGTGAGTAATTCTGCTCTAAAATGTATTGTTGGTAATTATATTTTAAAAATATGTTGTTCGTAATTTTGCTATAAATATTGATTCGTGGCATTGGTTTAATAAAGAAAATATTGCTAGTATTTTTACAATAAAAATATATTTTAATACTTACATAGTGATGATCGCTTGGGAATACCAGGTGCTGTAAGCGTTTAGTGACGGATGTGCGTTGTGGTGCACTGGATATCGGCTCCGAAAGAGAAATCGGTGAGCCGAGTTCGAATTCCAGTTGAATATCCTGCATTCACTTAAAAGCGCCAGTACCCTTGAAAAAGTTATTAATTCGTCCCTTCCCTCCAGTTATGGGTTAAATAACAGGGTAGGACTTGGGGACCCTGCCCTTAAAAACAAATCCCAATGAATCTTGATACTCGAAAAAGAAAAAAGTATTACTAGACACAAAACTTATATAAAAAATAACAACAAATTGTTAGAAAAAGGTATTACCAGCAATAAATAAATAAAATTTAGTGTGCAATAAATGACCCACCGAGGTTGATATGCCATACAAACAAAACAACCAACCAACCAACTTACATAGTGTTTTATTTTTATTTAGGTGTTTACTATTTACCCAGAGCTGGGACCCTAACAGGTGCTATCACCCGGATCAGGGTTAACCTAGAAACAACAGCAATTTTTGGCCTATATTATTTTTCATGGACATTCGTTGTGTTTCATTTTTATTCGGTTTTTTCTTTGACTTTACTTGACTTTTAGGACATTTTCAAACAAAGATGGTTCACCTATTTATATATTTTGTCATTGATTGATAAATAAAATGGCCAACAAGATGTCCGTGTAAGAGCAGTACGTTTAGTTGATATGTCGGATAAATGAAAGAAAAACCATGACAATGATATAAAAAATTTCCTACAAAGTATCTTAATAATAAAATCCACCATATTTAGAAGTTATTCATTGTTGAAAAGTAAAGTAGTAGCCCATTTCTCTTTTCATTTATAGCTTCAAGGTTTGTTAGCAATTTCTCCAAATATAATAAGACGAATAACCCGGATATCGTCTGTCACTTTCATATCTTTTTCTTCTACAAAAATGCATACGCATGCGCACATAAAATGTTTAATATATAAATGTTCCTAAAATGAAGCGAAAAATTTGAATTATGAATCGGTAAGTAGATATACTTGAATTATGAATCGGTAAGTAGATATAATTATCTCAATTGAAGAAAATGACAATAAGTTGTGATTACAGTTGAAATATTAACAGAGCATAATGTATAAATATTTTTAAATATATAAATTTAACCCGATCGTTTAATAATGTAAAAAGTTCGTAAGGTAGATTAAAGTTGAAACTGGAGTTTTGTTAGTTAAAGAATTACAGTTAATAGTAGAAGAAGTGTATTTGCGAGCTGAATTTAAGTCCGACCTTATCTCTTCTACTCTCTTCCGAACTAAATGCAATTGGAAAAGGTATGAATTCATCTTTTCTACTCGTAAATATGAGTAGATTGGGATATCAGAGTGTGTGTGGCTGCCCATTGAAGAGAATATCAACTTTGGATTCCATATTCTGATGAAGCCAATAAAAAAGAACACTTTCATCTTTAAGTACTCCTTGAAACTCACAGATAATAAAGAAAAAAGAAACCATGGAGAGGCATGATCATTTATGTTCTAAAGAGAAATGATATTAAAAATTGTTTAGATGAAAACTGACATCGTGGTTACGATTTATTATAAGGACCACTTCAAAACGTGTATTCACTGAAATTTCGATATATATAATGTATTAAATGTATATATATATATATATATATATATATATATATATATATATATATGCGTGTGTGTATGTGTGTGTGTGTGTGTGTGAGGTGGGCAGCAATCTTTCATTTAAAAATGTTTAATTAAAAACGACGAACCAGGAAGATTTATTTAGTTTTTATTTAGTTTTTTCCTCTATTATTAGATGTTTCCTTTTTACTACGAATCAGTCAGTTAAGTACCATACGTGATACACGTTGGGCGATCATGTCTCGAAAGAGACATGACTGACTGGGCAGAAGATTATCCCGCAGTAGGTTGCCATTGCTTTCTGCGGTAGACTGGTTGCCGACCAAGGCTATAGAACCCAATCTGTCCTGCTATTTATGCCATAAATAAAAGGAAGAGACGGATTAATACCTTTCCCAAGGTTATTTGCATGTAAGTGAATGCAATGAATTCGGCTGGAATTCGAACTCGGCTCCCCGATTTCTCGTTCCGAGCTGATATCCAATGCACCACAACGCACATCCTTTACTAGGAATATGAAATGTAAAAATGTTCCATACTTTTTTACTTTCAAGCGCTTTCAGCTTCTTCATGGGCAATTTTCAAGGATGTTATTTTTCCGGTGTTGTTATGACTGTAATGTTATTTTTGTATTTTAGTGATTTTATTTCAAAGGAGAGGACATTAAAGCTGTCACGTGATGGACGCGGCTGCACATCATGTGAGTGTCTGTGTATTGTCTTTTACTTTCACAATGCTATTTTTACTGTTAAATAATGTAAGTTTGATAGTAGGTGATCCTAGAAAGAAAAAGAATCTAAATCAAACCTGCTAGATTATATATATATATATATATATATATATATATATATATAACTCGCCAAATATAAGAAAAGAGGCTTTCGATTCCATTCTACACCACCTGATTTGACATTGTAATTTTAATGTCAAAACAAAATGTACACTTTGAAGTGGTTAACAAAAATTGTGCATAATATAATTTATAATAAATATTCACAGCTCTATACTAGTGATCAAGCACTGTTTTAAATTAATGTTTTGGACGCTGTAAATTTTTCTTCGTTCCTTATTCACTCGGATATAGAGTCGCCGACTGACGCCATTTCGGTCGGGTTTCAATCCTGGGTAAAAAAGCAATCGGAGTCTAACCGTACTGATGAGCTGTGATACGGCGAAACAGATCTGTCTTCGGATGACAATATATATATTGTTAAATATGCATCCCAAAAACACGAACAAATATAAAATTCTTAGTGTCTCTCGTTCGTTCGCATATATATATATATATATATATATATATATATATATATATATATACACACGTATGTAACCCTCCTGTCAAAATATTTAAGATGATTATATATAAGCCATTCGCAGACAAGCCTGTTTCACAGCTCTTAAGTGTGGCTAGGTTAACCGTTTGCCTAAAGCGTGGACTGAGGCACAACTGATTTGATAGCAGACCATTGGTAGACTTCTGAGAAATGCCGATTTCAAAGCATGTAATTTTTTACGACATATAAATAACACCATTAGCGAGAGTGTTCTATCTTGTAACCGCTTCGAACGGGCATTCTACACGGTAACCAGAGAACATAGCGTAAAGCCGTGATATTCTTCACTACTAAACGACAGAATTATTAAAAAAAAATAAGGCACTGTTAAAAAGCGAACACGCGACAAGAGCCTTCATAACTGGTACTAAAGTTTAATAATTGATTGGAAAGAGAATAAACTAAACCGACGCTGCCTTCCTATTGTATCTCACTTTATGCTAGCATGATGTTTTTTTTTATAATAGGAAGGATATATATATATATATATATATATATATATATATATATATATATATATATATATTGATTGTTTAATTAGTTTCTGGTCATAATAAGATAAGACCAGTGCACATTTGTATTTAAAAGTGTTCAATACAATTATATTGCAGAACTTTTAAACATTTTCCATTTGTAAACGAGTTATTACGCGACCTAGGTTCCTACCACGAGTGGTGTCTTCAGGCGATTTGCAATAACTGATTTTTGCGTTTACCGTTTTCTTTAAGAATGCTCACGTAACGGTGTTTTTTTTTAACGCTAACTTGGCAGGGAATTTTCGAACGCGCAATTTAAAAAAAGTTTATGGACGAAAACGCCATAATTCCTAGTCATTTTAAAAATTACGCGTTCAAAACTCCCTGCCACGTGAGCGTTAAAAAAAAAGCAAAAACAAAAAAAAAACAAAAACACCGTTACGTGAGCGTTCTTAAAGAAAACGGCAAACGGTAAAATCAGTTATTACAAATTGCCTGAAGACACCACTCATGGTAGAAACCTAGGTTGCGTAATAACTCGTTTACAAAGGGAATATATATATATATATATATATATATATATATATATATATATATATATATATATATACCTTTCATATTCATAAATTTACCATACGTCAGTACATTAAATATTACTTCGATACCTTGCTTGGTGTTCTGGATATATATCTCGAGATTCTCAACGAAATCCAAATAATCTAATATAATATATCTCCTGATCTGTCATTTTGTATTCAGTTCATAGGGACATGGTTTCTCTTTGTTTTTTCAATAAATATTCTCATGGGAGTTTTAATGAGCTCTTTCGCTTATAAAAGGATCATATGATAGTGCAATTTGTCTCATCATTTTCCTTTTTGAATGAATAAATGTAATCGTCACTTCTATTCTTTTCTCGCAAATATCGCCTGCAGAAACTCTTTCTTATTTCTTGCTTCCCTGATAACTACAATCATCAAAAGTTAAAGTGAACGTCAATCGCAGTTTTCCGTCTTGACGCGTTTTTTTATTGTATTTTTCTAGCTAAAATATTCTAATTATCTCAACTCCTAAAACGCTTACCTGTTGATTGCATTATAGCCTTGCTTGGGGTGAAATGATTTAAAAGTTTTTTCTAGAAATCTCACATAAACGGATATAATTTTATTTGGGCTAAAGTTTGCTGTAATATAACCTTTACTGAATTTCTTACAAGTCTCTCTAATCGTCGAACATGTAGATACTTCCAGCTTCAAATTGCAATATCCGGGATGATCCCATTTCTTATAATACGAAAAACGAAAACTGAATAACGTGGGAAATAAATACGGGTGAATAATATACTGAAAATAAATTTATTAACATCGTTGTTATGGACTCGTTTCTTATAACTGACAAATAGCTTACACGTACATAAATAACTAACTTATTAATTAAATTAGGAATACCAGTCTTTCCGATTTAGCTATTAATATGTTTTCATTATAGAATCAGCAAAGGAATCGTAAAACGGAAGCGTGATGAAGAATAAAGAAGGCGGAAATAATAAAGAACATTAAATAAATTAAGGAAAATCTTGTTGAGAGGAACAAGTAAGATATTTATCAAGTCAATATGATTCTGCTGTGTACCCAGCCGTTGCAAAATAATCCAATATTTTCTTTTATACAACCTCATTTGTTTGGACATATTTTCTTTATTAAGATAATGCAACTATTCACTATTTTTAGAAGTTTTTCTCAGTAAGAGTAACTTTACTAACAGAACTGTTGCACCATTGAAAAGGGAAACTTAGCAAAGTGACAGAAAGAATCAGTGTTTAAATAACTATTTTCAAAAAATTGTGTATTTTTTTTAAACAAAGTAAATTCTTGTCCATCGAAAGTCTTGCAGGAGATTATGAAATCTTCTGGAGGCCGTGGTTGAAGCTTATGGCGATTTTATTTAATAAATATAATGTTTAATATTTCAAGATACTTTTTTGAAATTTTAGTAAATATATATGTTGAAATGAGATGCCAATGTTATATTTTCTTTTTAGTGCAATTTTAGCGACACTTTATGTATCGTACCCTGCATATCACTTGTATGTACACTAGCAGTATAGCCAGGCGTTGCTCTGGTATAAGGAAAGCATTAAAACTAATCCATTGTCCTGGAGCTCAGACACAGCCTAAAGAATATTTGTGTGAAGTTTGGTGAGAATCGGATAAAAATTGTGGATTTGTATAATGGACATACAGACAGATAAACACACACACACACACACACACACACACACACACACACACACACACACACACACACACACACACACAAATATCTTGCCTTTTATATATATATATATATATATATATATATATATTATCGATTTTCTGTACTATTGTAAGAACTGCAACCTTCAAAATTCTGAATATCGTTTCTTATATCTTTGTCTATAAGTGTATCAAATTTGATTAAAATCGGACCACTCCTTCTATAACCCGATTTTTTCGATTATCGATTTTCGATATTTATCGGGGGTACCTCGACACAAAACCTAGATAAGAACACTCGCAGACGCTTATAGTACAACTGTGTAAATTTTCAAGAAAATCGGTTCAGCCGTTTTGGAGTATATAGGTAACGGACACACACACGCATACACATACACATACACAGAAAAAGTTCCATTTATAAATAAGTTTAGATAGTAAAGCAGAGTCGCAAGAGAAACAAAAATGAACTGTCTTAATATAGAAAAATTCCTGTATCTGAAGAAGCCATTTTTATAATTTCAGATTCGAACGGAATGGATTCATCTATGTCCTAGTTAAAAACATATTTCACGAACAGGGAACAGAGAGTCTTGGGTTTTCCCAAACTGAGGAAAGCTAGCTGGAGTTGCGTTCTGTATATTGGTAAAACATATTCCCAAATGGAAATGGCACAATGTGCTTATAAACTTTTGGAGAGGCAGATTTAGCCTAGGCCCGGGCCATCATTTTACAGAAAGCAAACTTTTCGTTTGACTACCGTAAACGAACTGCAAAATGATCAGCACTTTTACCACTGTATGGAATGATGACATTAAGTAACCTACGTGTCTTATTTCAAGAAAAGAATGATACACGCCTTTTGTATACTTGAAATATATTTGATAAGAACTCTAACAACATGACGTTGGGAAAAACTATGATCTTTAGCACCTTGAAATTATACAGAACGTAAAAGAAGCCAATATCATTCTGAAGCCAAAGAATTTGAAGATGCTGCTTTTGAAGGGAGGAAAAAAAATTCTTCTTTGGTTTTATTGAACTCTTTTAGTAATATATTTCTTTCATTATCATAAGCCTATCTGTTTGGCAAAGTGGTTTTTGTTCGGGCGTAAAATGTTACAAGTTTTAATGCTAGAAGCATTCTGTATTACTTAAACCTCCTTATAATGATAAATGAAACAATAACTTAAGATTATGACTGAGATGAAGGAATATCAGGAAAATAAGGGGACAAAACCTCCATATTTAATGTTATAATGATTTCCTGGGCAATTTGGTTCATATGCCAAACGTAGTTTTTCCTTATCGGGCAAGAGTAATACAAGTTTATGAATAACAATTCATAAATTCTATTTTAGGCTAGAAAATGTCAAATGTTTGAAAAAGGATTAAAAATATAATTTTACCTAATACTCTTTAATCTTTTATTTTACGAATGACGCAAAGATTTTGACGTTAAAACATTTTTATGAAGTTTTACACATTTTTCGTGAAGTATGCTAATTTATTAGCGAATCTTTGATCACACTTATATATATATATATATATATATATATATATATATATATATATATATTCCTTCTATTGTTATATTGCATAAACCACATCTTTCTTTGTTGCATTTTGTGTCATTCTGTGTTGCGTGTTGCTCGAATTTTGATGAGGTTAGTATGTTTTTTAAATTTGGGGGTTGGCGTTTGGTTCTAATTATTTTAGTTGTCTTTAAGATTTTCTTTATTTTAATATTTTTTTGATTAATTCTATGTGTCTTTAGATCTAATATATATATATATATATATATATATATATATATATATATATATATATATATATATATTGTCATCCGCAGACAGATCTGTTTCGCCGTATCACAGCTCATCAGTACGGTTAGACTCCGATTGCTTTTTTACCCAGGATTGAAACCCGACCGAAATGGCGTCAGTCGGCGACTCTACCCCTGGGCTATGGGCGTTCGGTGGAAGTAGGCAGACTTTTTAGCGCATATCATTACACGCGCCCAATAGCTAGAGAGCTCTAATTCATTTCATTGAATGAGCGATATCAAAAAACATATAGAATTGCGATGAAGTCGCAAAAATATACGTTGGTGCGACAAAGAGTAACCATCTACAGAAGTAACATTAAACTAGCCAATAACAGAAAATGCAGTGGTGGTAAATTCAGAGTAATGCCTATCTAGCAAAATGCAGATTATGACACGCTCATGATTCAGGAAGAAATATTTATGAAAAAAACCAAGCCTTCCCCCAAGAAAACAACATGAAAAACTTAAGACACACACTAAATTCAAATAGTATTCCAAAAACAATAAAAAAACTAGATGACTCGTAGTGTAGTATTGAATCAAAATTGCGGAAAACAATTTTGAAGTATAAAGACGAAATTAAATTTCGCAAGTCTGTGAAATTTTTTTTTATAGCCAACGAAAGGTGACGGGAGAGATTTAATGTGCGAGATGTGAAAAATTCCCAGCATGTACGCATATGAACTTTCTGACTTGCTCACCACTTATCTATTTATGCACAATACTTTGGCCATCAGAAAAACAAACGGATCTCTATATGTGAATTGACAAGTATATTCGCCTGAAGAAAGTCACATTTAGACTTGAAACACGTTTAGTGACACCAATACTATTATGGACACTTAATATATGATACAAAAAGAAAGTAATATTAATAATAACAACAACAATAAATCTGCACTTTAAACAAAATGTTCACGGCATCTATCATTTTTTTCTATATCAGTTTATCTCGTTGGAACAACCCCTATTTCTGTTTAATATATATATATATATATATATGTATATATATATATATATATATATAAATTGATTTGTTTGAAAATTATTTTTTATCGATGCACGTATTTAAGTAGATATTCTGTTTTTAATTAAACAACAGTATCATATATTTATATTTACTGGCCTGATTATTTACGATAAATTTTTATTACGAAGATGTGTGTCATCGGGCAGGATTCGAACCTGCGACCTCTATCCACATAGGGGTGTTAAATTTATTCGTCGAAATGATTTTTGAAAATTAGAATAATATATATATATATATATATATATATATATATATATATATATATATATATATATATTGGGCATTTAAGCAGCAATCTCTTTTTAATGCAAATTACATTCAAGATGTCAGACAAAGTACTGTGGTTAAATTTATATATTATAATTGTATTTTTTGCAGAACATACATTATATGGAAATTGTCTGAATGTTTTAATGATCCAATATTTAAAAGTTGATAGTAATTCTTTTCGCTTCTGTCAAATACCTGCAGTTACTGATAGCAAGGATCGCCCCTTACTTACTTTTTCTTTTTCCCCACCCTTATCTTTAGTTTTTACGCACAGGCAAATATATTTATTTTCCATAACCTTTGTTTTCTATGATGAGATAGGGGTTTAAATTACTCATCGAAATGGCCATCTGATTTTAGAAAATGTGAATTTTTTTACATGTAATATATATATATATATATAATCATATAATTAAATCTGTTTTTTAATTAAAAATACATTGCAACACGGAAATTTCTGTTTCAAGATTTATACCTCGTCATCAGACAATGTTTGTTTTAGAAAATGTTGGGACTTTGAGAAAGCTGAGAGAAAATGTTTGTCATAATAATGAATACATCAAAGGAAATAGGGTCTAGAGAGGTGTGTTTTATATGTTAACAATTAGGTTGATACTTTGGCCGTTAAGATTGAAAGAAATAATCATGTATTTCCAAAAAATATAAACATTCTTTCAAAATTAAAGTGAATCTCTATTCTGTTTCGTTAAATTGAACACACACATAAATCTTTATGTCTTTCCATGTCTATAAAAATCAAATGTATTGTTTCTTATATTTAAATGAAAATCATTAACACAACTATAATCTAACATTGCCTGATGATGATGTAGTAAACCTCGAAACATAGAAATTTCCGTGTTGCAGTGTATTTTTAATTAAAAACAAATTCATTTATATGATTATATTACGCTCTACATAATATTTATTGTATTACGCATTTAAAAAAAAATTAAATGCTAGAGAACACGGAATTGTACAACGCTTGGTTCTTTATAACTGGGTTTATATATATATATATATATATATATATATATATATATATATATATATATATATATGCGCGTATGTGCATGAATGTGAGGAATAAGTTCAGGGTACAATTTTCAACAAGAGAATTGTGAATAATCACAGTATAGTAAGAAGAGAGGAAGACAAAGGAGTGACAAGTTTTATGGAGATAGGCTAAATATAGAAAGAAAGAAAAAGAGAGAGAAATGAAGGAGAGAAAATGAAAATGAGGGAGATGGCATTATAGAAAGAAGATGAATAGGAAAAAGGTTTATTTTATTTGTGATACGTTACTGGTTTATAATCGGGCATCCCAGTTTTGGCAGATCTCCCTTGTCTGGCCGGTCAGAGGTAACATTTTGGACGTCATTTATTAGAATGATTTAATGAGAAGCTTCTTCCTCAAGACTCGTCTGCTTTCATCATTATAACTAACTTCTTTTTTATCCAAATATTGGTGCCACTTAAGTCCAGACTGATAAATACGCAGCCTGACATTTTCCATCACCCACACCGCTTCGTTTCCCGTTGAGACTCTCAGAAACTAGCGTTTTCTCTCTTTGGGTTTATTCTTTTAAGGAAAAAAAGTATTCTACGTATCAAAGGGAAGCTTTCATATGATTTATGATGGACTATTTTGGTCAGTTTTATTAAATTATTCTGAAAGTAATATTTGGAAAAAAGCGGCATTTGTAAACAAATTAATAAGAGCTTATTCGATTGGTATAGAAGCGATGGTAAACAAAGAATATACAATATATAAGAATCGATTTCTCTTAACATGATCTGTCTTTAAAAGATATATCAGATATTATATAAAGATATAGATGTCATATCGGAGATAATATCAAATATTTTTACCATACCTAGACGAGAACTGCACAATATCTTTCCTTTAATTCTTACTTCCTTCTCTTACGTTTATGCTAAAACCTTACTTTCTTGACTTGAGAGTTCAGTGTTAACTCGTGGACAGGCTATCGCTACTCTATCGCTATTGATATGAAAAATTCTCTGATGTGCTACATTCATGACTATCAGACATTCACATGTCATGTAGAATGGGTTGATTCAGCCTCATTCTCATCGTATTCCATTGATAAGAAAGACATTCCATTCGAACAACTTCTTCCCAAGAATCGCTGGTTTGTTAAGCCTACTCCCGTGATGATTTTTTCCACTATCGCTACAATCTAAATCATATATATATATATATATATATATATATATATATATATATATATATATATATATATATGTTGTAACTAAGTTGTTGAACTCGTAAGTTTTTTAACTTTTTGTTCATGCATTTACTTTTATAAAGAGTGCGTGATACAAATGTAGAGCGTTATACTGTAATGGGTGTTACAATGTTTTTATAAATTCATAGTATAAATAAAAATATCGACACGATAAAAAACAAAAAAAAGCACACACTCCAATACAAAATAACATAAATTAAATTAAGAAGAAACCAACCCCAAAACAAAACAACACCTACCAACCCCTAAACCAAATAACAACACGCAAGGTGCCAGCAGCCTAAACCCTCACCAGATAAATAGATTAACCTATCCTGAACTCAGCAACAAAGAAACACTTAACCCTATGTTGAAATGTCAAATGCAACAGCAATTACAGATACAAGAAAGATTGAAGCAAAAGTCTTAGGAGGGGGGTGTTAGGGCGCTGCTCCTATTTGACTACAAATGGACTGTTCCCATTGCTATATATAGCAATGGTAGATTCTCTACAGGGAAGTCATAGAGAGTCACTTGAGAGTCTCTAATGAGTTACTGAAGAGTCAGTGCGAGTCAGTGAAGAGTTAGTCACACTTCCGGTGGCGTACCGGAAGTAATCACGTATACACACGTCTTACGACGGATTGGACTCTTGTATCTTTCTACTGTAAATATTACTAATTACTTCTGTACATACTAACCGTCTTTCCGCGGAATACAACTTATATTCTGATTCTGTTGTTGAGTTATTCATTTATACTTGGCGACATAACACCCTAAGACCTTAAAAAGGTCAACAGAACTCAAAGTACAGACCAACCCCTCTAATACCCAAACAAAAAAAACAAATGCAACACAAATAAAAGGGCTTTTCAACTACATAATTCTCATTTCTAAAACATCACCTGAAGATGAAGCCAACGACATAATGGGCTGGCTTTGAAACGCGAAAATTTTTGTGTAGTGATACTATGAATTTATAAAAACATTGTAACAACCATTACTATATATATATATATATATATATGATTAATACAAATATAATTGGCCACATAGCTGATTGTTGTTTTATTCTTCACCTCGATAACAGATTTTCATAGAAGAAATTTTATGTAATCGTTCTGTTAACATGACAGAAATTTGCAGCAATTGACTGCGTATTTTCTCATTTTAGGCACACACACACACGCGCGTGCGCTCACACATACACACACACACGTGTATATATATATATGTATATATATATATATATATAAATTGTACTAATTTCTAATAATGTGACTGAATAGAAATTTTGAAGTATTGGTTATCGTAAACCGTAACCGCTATATTAATCATCACCAAAACAATTTTTAGTGCCATGTCTCTTCAAAACATAGTTGATCATGCCTCTCCATTGTTTCTTCTTTCTTTATCATCTGTAAATTAGTAGGACTACTTAAAAATGAAAGTGTACTTTTCCATTGCTTTCACCAGCCTGATATCCCAATCTACCGGGTAGAATGATCGGATTCATACCTTTTCCAGGGGCATTTACTTCGGAAAAGAACGAAAGAGATAAGATCGAACTTGAATTTGGCTCGCTAATTCCATTTTTTCTGCCATTAACCGTAGCTCGTTCACTAACAAAACTAATGTTTCAACTTTTTTTTTATCTAACGAAAATCTATAATTCTTCTTAAACGGTCGGGTTAAATTTATATATTTAAAAGATCTATGCATTATTCTCTGGTAATATTTGAACTGTAATCATAACTTATTTTCATTTTCTACAATTGAGGAAATTATATCCATTTACCGATTCGTAAGATAAACATTTGTCGCTTTATTCTAATATTTTCTTGTATTAAATTTCATATGTGCGCATGCCTATGCGCTTATGTAAAAGAATGAAAAATGTGAATAAAGAATATCAATAAAAAGAGAGAAAACGAAAAACTATACATAACCGACGTGTTTCGTTATTTGAGTCGGCTATGTAGCTTTTCTC
Source organism: Ascarosepion bandense (assembly GCA_037127315.1). Classification (NCBI taxonomy): domain Eukaryota; kingdom Metazoa; phylum Mollusca; class Cephalopoda; order Sepiida; family Sepiidae; genus Ascarosepion; species Ascarosepion bandense. Next base: position 192,556 of record JBBBDQ010028922.1, on the reverse strand, counting down.
TTGTCTCTGTTATTCATTTTTTTCTCTTCTGCAGATATACTCAGCCTGATAATATCTTCGTTTTTATAAATCCACAAAAATCTCAATCGAATTGGAGATTCTTGCAAAGAGGTAATTTGTGTTCTTCACAAGCTCTCGTATGAAAATTGAACTCAACGTTTCAACATCAGAATCATTTTTTAGCAGGAATGCTCGCTTTTTTTACTTATTGTATCACCTTTTTAGAGGTGATGAAATAATGGGTTTTGCATGCCAACCTAATGGTTATCACAGAGTGAACAACAACACCATCCACAAACATTTTGGCTTTGTGTTTCGTAGATTATAAAATGAGTCGTCCAATATTAGCTGTTGGAACATGAAGGCAGCACCACTGCAGACACATGTAGTAAAATAAGCAAAGACAAATGAATAAATAAGCGATCTTCAACAAATTAAAACTTAACAAATTAAAACATATTGAGTATTAAATGTCTTTCAAAGTGAAGGAAATTACAAAAGATGATTTGCGAACTTCACATAAAATATTTTTGTCTTTCTTCACAATATAACCGTACTGATAGTATGATAAATATAGTTTCTGTCAACATGTGAGAATATGCTTATGTATGCGTGAATTATAAAGGTACTTAAATCTATTGCACTTTTCTACAATTATTTATCCGGGTCCCACACATATGTTCTCAGTAATTTCACTGGCTAAATAAAGTGTGGCTTCAACAATGTTCTGCTTTTTCTCCAGAATGATATTGAAAGGACAAAAGAAAAATAAGAAAAAAGGATTATGAGAATGTGAAGCTTTTTTGGAACCACTATATTCAGCAGCACTATGACTTTTGTTTGTTTCAATTGCAAAAACATTTGATATGTAGCCGTGTATTCAGACATCAAGTTGAAAAGAAGTTTCCAAACTTTTTCTGAAAAAAAAAGATTTCTTTATACTTAGAATAGTGAGCTTATCTTACCGTAAGGAAGAAAATGATTGCATTTCTGATAAATAATATTACAACAAATTTAACTTGAACTTGTTTTTTCATATTCTTTCCTGATAAAACGTGATTTATTGCAGACTACAATTTCCTTAGATACAATACAAGAGAATGTTCGAATACTTTCTTTAAGTAAATCTCATAATAAAAAAAGTGTTTCTCATATTAGATACAAAGGTGAGTACTCTGCTAGTGCATAGCACAAAATTAGAAAGTTATTTAATTTTTCTTTAAGTAAATAAAGTTTTATAAATTTAATCATAGAATAACGTAAAGAATGCCTCGCTTGCACAGTTATCATTATGGGCAACATAATTACATTAACAACTGGTTAAAAATATTCGTCAAATTTTTAATTCACACCTTGAAATAAATTTTGTAGTCTGCAGTCGTTTTTTGAGTCACAAGAAAACAATAATTTCATCATCACTCATCTTGTTTAGCTTTTACAATTCTCAATAGATCTATACTCTCAAAATAAATTAAAATGGCAGCAACGTTTGCTGAAAAGTCACCGTAATAGCAAGAAGAATGATTAACTTTCTACTTAACTATTAAGAACTTCCAGCCGGACATGTTTTGCTGAAGAAGTCATTATGATTAAACTATATTTTTTTTAATAATCATATTGCCCTAAGCAAGGCATTTTAGTGACACTGTTTTGCAGGGGGGTACATAAGAGGAAAGTTATGAGAAAGAGTGACAGGTTATAGGGAGTGTCAGAAAGTGGGTAAGAGAAGGATGAGAATAATGATGAGAGTGGAGTGGACAGAGAAAGGAGCATGAGATAGAAGATGCAGGTTAGTGAGTTAGGAGATGACTATTGATTTTACATTTAAATTCTTGGAGATTATATCTGTCGGGGAAGCAAGTAAATGGAAGGGAATTCCACAGGCGGGAAGTGCAAGAAAAGAAACTGATGGAGTAGAATTTGCGTTTACAATTTATTGTGTTCACAGTAAAAGGATGGAATCTAGTTGCTAATCTTGTGGCTCGAGTAAATTTATATATAGGGGGCACCAATGAGCATCAGCATACATGTCTGTTTTAAAGGACATTCTACTATATTACAATATAATTCACAGCGGATATCTTACCTTTTTCAAAATAAATGAACGAATACAATATTTTAAATCGTTTCACCCGAAAGTAGTGTTTAGAATAAGAGAAAAGGCTGGATATATGGCATGACAAAGAAAGGATGAAACAAGGCTGGAAGTCAAGGAGATAGAAAGATGGCGATAGACGTTGCATTTAAATTTTTGGAGATCATAGCAAACAGATTAAAAGACATGCTCAGCAATAGGATGTATAAAATCAAAGGAAGGAACGCTCATATTAGAGATAGTATATTGGATAACTTTTCCACGGCAAAAAAAAAAAAAAAAAATCAGCAATATCAAAAATTACCGAGGAACTAAAAATATTAATAAAAAAAAACGAAGTGGAAGCAGCAATAGCCAAATTAAATAGAAACAAAACAGCAGGGCCAGACGGTATTGTAATAGAGATGCTGATAGCCGGAGACAGCTTTGGCGTAGATAGGTTCACAGAAATAATAAACGAAATCTACAACAGCGGCAATATATCTGAGGATATAAACAGAAGAATTTTCATAGCACTACCTAAAAAATTAAGATTAAAGGAATGTGAACTACAGGGAACAATCAGATTAATGAGCCACAGGAAATAAAACCCATCATCCGGATTCTGATGAATCGTGCCAGACGTATGCCAGGAAACGTGCGGAGTCGTTAAAGACAACGGATCAAGGAATGCAATATTTATGCATAGAATGGAATCTGAAAGATCAATACAAATGCACAAGCACCTGCATCTGTGTTTCATAGACTATGCAAAAGTATTTCACAAACTAAGTCACAAAGACTTGTTCGAGATGTTTGGCAACTTTGTCATTTTCAGGAAAAAATTAGAATATTGAAGAACCTATATTATTAGCAAACCGCTTGTGTACGGACATGAAATGAGTTCAGAAAGTTTCAAAATAGAAAAGGGATAAAGACAAGGATGTGATTTCTTACCGGATCTATTTAACCTGTACTGCGAAAAGATTCTGAGAGAGATAGAGTCCTTAACAGGATTCGTCATCGGCGGTCTCAACAATATAAGATATGCGGATGACAAAAATGCTGATAGCAGACATGGAAAGAAAAATTCAGAGCCTCGTCCAAAAGTAGCAAGAGAAAGCGGAAAGAAAGGACTGAATATGAGAAAACTGAATGTATGATCGTCAGCAAAAAGAAGACCCCAAAATGGCAACTACATGTCGCGGAAACTAAAGTAAAACAAGTCAAGAAATTTAAATACCTGGGAAGCGTTTTGACAGAGGATAGAAAGCGCAACTCTGAGACTCAGAGACGCATCAGCATAGACAAGGACGCCTTTCAAAAGTTAACCAGAATATTTAGAGACAGAAAAATGTCATTGAAAACGAAGAAAGAGTGATGGACTGCTATGTGATACCTGTCCTTCTGTGTGGCAGCGAATCTTAGACGATTTCTTCAAGGATGAAGGAGAGTCTCGAAACAGCAAAAATAGACCAATCCTTAGCAATAACGAGGTTTTGGAGAGGATGAAAACCAGAAAAAAACTTATACTTAAAATCAGGTAGAGACAGATTAGGTTTCTGGGACACGGAATGAGGAAGGAGAGTTTAGAGAAGCTGATACTTATTAGACAAGAATGAGGTTGGGAGAGATAACAAGAAGAAAAATATTAAGAGCGACAAGGAACAGGAGCAAGTGGAAGTCCGTGATCGCCTACACCCTGAATGGACACGGCACATGAAGAAGAATGAATGACGGAGCGAGGTTTGGGAGAAATGAGGTAAAGTATAAGAGCGAAAAAGGGTAGCGGAAAATAGAAGTCCTTGATCACCCATGTCCTGAAGGGACACGACATATAAAAAATAAGAAGCTATCAGGAATGCAATTAAACAGGCGTTCTATAGGAGGGAAGTGTAAGAAAATAAACTGTTAGAGTAGAAGTAACGGTTGCTTTTAATTTTTTAACAGTAAAAAGTTGTACTCCAATGCCAATTTAGTAACCTGATAAAATTCATGTCGAGTGGGGTACCAGCAAAAAAAAAAAAAACTTCGTCAGATACAACTTACACTTAATTTATAGTCGATAACAAAGAATTATTTGTGCCGCTATCGTGACATTCACATATGATGACAAAAAGCATTAAAAAGTAATTATGTTATTTAAATTAAATAAACAATCCAAAATCGTGAGACTCATTTTATGACTGAAAATCATTAAAAAAAATTGCGATAAACTTTAATTAGAAACCAAATGATGAATTTTTTTTATTTAACAGTTGATTAAGAGAATGACTTTATCATATGTTTCTACTATGCATTTAGACAATCGTCGTTGCCAGAATCTACCTTCACCAGTTTTTGCTTATACTTCTTAGATAAGTATTTACACTATTTACATTTTTCGAACTATTGTCCTCATCATTATTGCCATGTTACGACGTTTCTTAAGGACACATGGCCCAGTGGATATAGATGTTGTGTAGTTCCAGTAACTTGAACCAAACATTTGTGTGTTCAATACCAGACTACAGCAATGGTGAACAAATAACTTAGAAAGTTAAGTTAATGAAAGATAAATACATGGCTACCAGAAGTGGCATATACAATGAAACTGATACACCGCAGTGATCGTAATCTATATATATATAAAAGGCAATCTGTGAGTCTGTGTGTGACTTCCCTATGCAAGTCTACATTTTTAAGCTACGCCATTCAGTCTTTCTAGGGACATAATTACAGGGAAGCCAGATCGACACATACATTTTGTGTTTAAGGTCAGCAATTTTCCCTTTCGCACTTTTCGGCCAATGGAGCCGATTGTTTACATTTGCTCCGTAAAACATCTAAGATCTAAGATGGTTGCTAAATTACGTCACAGAAATCAATCACACGTGTCAAACGCGACTAAAATACTTTTTATTTAAAAAAATGAGCCTTTATATTTAATTTTTATTCCGACGTTTGAAAAATTCATTTGGTCACCAAAAAAATGTGAATATTTTTTTCGCTAAATATTTCATGCAGGAAATCAACTGTCTGTAATTCGTGTGGCATTAATGTAACTTTTTCCTCTAAAATTAAATGTCTACATTTTTGAATATTCTTCGAAATTTTCTGAACTGAGAGCGTAATAGTTTTTTGACTTCCAATTTCAGTAAAAAAAAAAAAAAAATTATGTTAAATTCATTTAGTCAACAAAAAATGTAAATATTTTCTCCCGTAATTTTGAAACAAAAACAAATGCAATGTTGTTTATAATGTCACACAAAACACCAAGCGGAATTTTTTAACACGGGTAACGCCGGGCTATGATGCGAGTAAATGGTATAACCCAGTGACCATAATAACGAGTTCGGTTTGAAATTCCTAACACCTGAATAAGGCCGATGCGTACAACGGCCAAAACGCCGTAAACATGTCAATAAAGACAAGGACAATCGTCCGAACAATGTAAATACTGTTTATTCACCAGTCTAACAGTTGTTTATGCTTTTCATATTTCTGCTGCGCCTGTTCTTGTGTTTCTTCTCTGTATTTAGAAATTGTGGATGAAATACAAATACGAATCTGCAATATTATAGTTCCTGACTTCGCGTATCACTTTTTCACCACCGTAACGTTTCTTCTGTGTATTTTCTATAAATATTTTCAAGGTATTTGTTCTGATGAACTTTTTTCTATCGTACTTAAATTTTAGGAATTTAAGCACAGTATTGTCAGTTAAGTGCCATACGTGATACACGCTTGGGCGATCATGTCTCGAAAGTGACATGACTGACTGGGCAGAAGATTATCCCGCAGTAGGTTGCCATTGCTTTCTGCGGTAGACTGGTTGCCGACCAAGGCTATAGAACCCAATCTGTCCTGCTATTTAACCCATAACTGGAAGGAAGAGACGGATTAATACCTTTCCCAAGGGTATTTGCGCGTAAGTAAATACAATAGATTCAGCTAGAATTCGAACTCGGCTCCCCGATTTCTCGTTCCGAGCCGATGTCCATTGTACCCCAACGCACATCCTAGACTTACTAAAATGAGGATGTCTGTTGTGGTACAGTGGATATAAACTCGGAACGAGTAATCGGAGAGTCGAGTTCGAATTCCAGTTGAAATTTTGCATTGATTTACATGGAAATACCCTTAGAAAAGGTATTAATTCAATTCTTACTTCTAGCTAGAGGTTAAATAACAGGTCAAATTGGGTTCTTTAGTCTTGGTTGTCAACCGGTCTACTGCAGAGAGTAATAGCAACTTAGTGCATTAAAATATTCTACCCAGTCATTCGTGTCTCTTTTGAGACCTGATCGCTCAAGCTTGTATCACGTATGGTACTGATGAGATCGGCGGACATGCCACAACATTTTATAGTTGAAATGTCTAGATGCAACTGTAAGTTCTATGCTGAGAGTTTCTTCTCATGCTCTTTCTCACTCTCTTTCAGCTTCTTGCTTTCCACTCAACTTGATAGAGTGTCTATCGTTATCTTCTTTCTTCTTAATTCTGCTATTTTATTGTTTTTTCTCCTTGGTAGTTTTCTTTCTCCTTATACTCTCACACTCACTAACCATTTGCAGAGGTTTTATTGCTTTGTTTACGGTGAAATATTTCATAAATAGTATGTATCAATATCCTACATATATATATATAGCAATTTAGTAAACTTAAATCTAATTTTTTTATCACCGCTGTTGCGGACAGGTACTGAACTCACAACACTTTGAGTCAAGTCACTGGATATCTCGTTCCAAGTCGATATCCACTGCTCCAGAGCAGACATCCTCTTCTTAGAAAATCTAATACTGTGCTTAAATTTCTTAAATCTAGGTATGATAGAGGAAAGTTTAACAGGGCCTTGTATCCCCAAGGATGCAGGGATCAGCAGAGGTGAAGAAAAAGTTAAAAATTTAAAGGGAGATAACTGATACTGAGACATCTGGAAGAGGCATGACTCGTGGAACTAAAACAATCTATCCCGCTTAATGCAATAAAAGGTTAGTTCGAAATTTCAATCCGGCTAGAGTAATTTTCCTTGAATCTCCAGAAACATTCTTATTGTTTCTCTATTAAACACATCTATCATTTCTTTCTCTAAAACGTTCCTTCTTCTCCTGACTGTTCCGTGCTATGTATTATTGCAGATAAAACGACCTTCCTTTTACCATTTGACAGTAACGACTGGATAAAATCAAGCAATCATGTCTTCCAATGCTCTGTTCTAGGCCCTATGCTTTTACTCTTCTTTGTCAATTATCTTTCTGATGCAATCATTTCATCAGTAGATGCTACCACCATCTACTTCCATCTCAATGAAATCTGTCAGGCTTGACATAGTAAACCTCACTTCTACTTTCTTTGAAAGGATATCTAATCTGCGATGGATTGGGGTAAGAAATGGCTCGTAAATTTTAATTCTTCCAAAACAAAGCTACTCTTCTTTAACCACCATAGAGAAACTTACGTAACTTCCATCAGTATAGATGACACTAGTCTCCCAGAAAGCCATACACTGCGCCTCCTCGTTCTCACACTCTCAGCCGATCTCAAGTAGAATGACTATCTCGAATCAATAGCTACATCTGCTGCTAAGAAAATTGGGTCCCTGTACTGGGACAGAAGGTTTTTCTCGTCAAAGTCCACCTTGCCCATTTATAAAGCCACATTACGTCCGTGCATTAAATACTGTTGTCATATCTGGTCGGGTACTTCTGCTGTTCATCTCGGTGTTTTAGACAAAATCCAAAGAAGAATCTGCAATACAATCGATCCTGAACTGGCAGCTCAACTTCATCACTTTTTCACCGACGAGATGTGGCTTTTCTTTATCTTTTCTACAAATATTTTCAAGGCTTCTGCTCTTGACAAGCCTCATTATCTGGTTCTCCACCCACGTGAATTTACTCGTGCCACTAGTTTCCATCTTTTTATCATCAAAATAAGCCGCTGGAACTCCATTCTGTATGCTTACAATCTTCAGAACTTTCTGTTTTAGCTGGAGACTTAAAAGGTGGTACAATCCTAAGTCAGATGAATCTCAGAAAAACAGCAATTATGAGGTTGTTCAACGCTACTTAAAACCTTCTGATCACACACCTTGCTGCCAGATGTAATTCATCGTCATCCCCAGGACGGGTAGGAGAGTGTAGTTTGCTTAATGCTGTAGGATGTGATTGATTCATTTGTTTTTTATGGTTTAAAAACGTTTGCAAGTTTGTAAAAGCCAGAAAGAATTTATAGTTTATGATTTAATAATATTATATCCAGACATAAGAGTATCTCCATTTTATATATTAAAAGGCCTATCCTTTTTGTTTCCTTATTCTCTACTTTGCAATATATATATATATATTATAATTCTAAACGGAATGCAGCTGTAATTCTGTGGACGCCTGCCCGGTGGAGGGAAAATGCAAATCCACCCAGGTGATTTATGAAGCCCGTATTTCTCCATCAAACAAAAAAAACGACTTCCGGACCTATATTGGTATGTCCGCCAGTCCTTTCAAACAAAGACTGTATAACCACAGGTACTCTTTTCGAACTCCGGTCAGAGGTACCAGACAGCCCTTTCGCGGGCATTCTGGAAAATGAAAGAGGAAGGGTTGGATCCTGAAATTAGCTGGAAACTGATAGGTTCAGCTCGTATTCCGAGGAATTTTCGTGATAGGTGCTGTCTATGTTTACTGGAAAAAAATTCAATATTAAAATACACCCACCAAGACCGGCTACTGAATCTTAGGAGGGAATTTATCAGTAAGTACCGCCACAAGGCAAATTATTTGAATACGTAAATTCAGAATTTAAATCCCCGTTGACTAGATGTTAGAATATAAATTAAAAGGATTCAATTTAAGTTTTAATCTTAATTTTACCTTAACTTTAACCTTAAAAAGTATTTTAACCCCCTACCTTCCAATCCGAACCTCCTTTAATTGCCTATCTTTAGAAAATATGGATTCTTTTGCTAAACCCCTTTTTCCTTGGTTAACACATATATGTATATATATATATTTTTTCTCTAATAATTTTTAAACTGATAACTTCCTGTAATTGGCATTTAGCTTGCTTCTACTTAAAAGGTTTAATTAAATAAACTTAAATAAAAAATTTTAAAATCTTATATTGAAACCCATTCCTTCCCGCCTAAATACAACTCTTCAAACAGCTCAAAATCTTAACCTTAAAAAAGTAATTTAACCCCTTTAGTTGTCTATCTTTATAAAATATGAACTCTTTATGAACTCCAAATCCCTATATATATATATATATATATATGTGTGTGTGTGTGTGTGTGTGTGTGTGTGTGTGTGTATATATATATATATATATATATATATATATATAATTTCTTTAATAACTTTAAATTCATGACTTCCTGTAATGGATAAACTTAATTAAAGATTTTTAAGATATTACATTTAAATCTATTCCCCCCTCCTAAATATACCGTTTCAAACCCCTGTAAACATTCACTAGCCTCTACCATTTGATATTTGATACCCCGTCTTCCTCTTGTCTCTACACCTTGTAACCTCACTACTACCTGTTCTACTTTGTGACCGTTGTTAACCTGGCCCCTTCCACACTTTACCTCAGGGCCTTCGCCATTTGGAAAAAAACAATGTCGCTAACGTGACGTAGAATCTCTATTAGAGATCCTATGTCGAAATGTACATACGACACCTTTGAATTTTGAAAATTTTCTCTAATTTATATTGGTTATTCTTAATACATTAAGCTCTCTGTCTGCATCACTTTTTAGTGTTAAAATTTTTTTAATATTAATTAGGATCAGGTTCTTGGAATTTACCTTCCTACTCTTCCACTTCGGATTGAAGAAAAAGAAATATATATATATATATATTATTTTCCGAGTGGGACACGTGTATATATCTATCTGAGAACAAATCATATTTGTCATTCAATTTTCCTCTCAGCCATTCTGTTCCATCCATGAAGTAAAGTGTTATTATATTACGTATATAATAATTCCTATAAAGGGGTAAACGTAAATGGGAGAATGATCATTTCGACTGTGACGCTCAATCTTGAGTGGCTCTCGAACATTATATTAGGTGATATTTAATTTAAGGAAGGTCAACAAACTGACGTATTTTAAGTGCTTAAATATTATCAATTGCTCAGCATTCTGGATTTGTTGTGTTATCTCTTTTCTTATTCAAATTTCCGATCGTGTTTTAGAAAGGTTTCTCTGAAATCTTAATGTTTAGAAGCGGAATGTCTGTTTTACAACCTTAAGTTGACTTTGTGTGTTTAATAATCTCATCATTCTGGGTTGTAAGGTCATCTGAAGCTAAATGGCAAAGAACTGAACTTTCTCCAGGCTATCCGAGCCTGATAAAACGGATCTTACTGTTTGTTAGTCAATAAATTACCGAATCGTCTCTCACACAAAAACAAATTTGGCTATTTAAAGAATCTCTTTTGGTTTCGTAAATGGACGAAGCTGAAAGAATTAATGTATTTCATGAAACTTTTGTTAGCAAAAGAACTTTACTAAAACAAAAAAAGCAATTCTAACAGCGGCTTTCCTATAACGGTGTGCGTTGCATTTGAGTGCATCCAATGCAACATAAATTGGCCAGAGGCCAACTTTTGGCAAAAGAGATAAAAAGACAAGGAATAGATACAATAGTATCAAGCAGAATCACTTGAGCCCCTGGCAATAGAATGAAAATTATGCTCTATAAACTGGACGCATTCGGAAAGAAGAGAAAGAAAGTTAGTAAGATAAATATAGATGACTGTTTTGAACTTCTTGTTCAAAGTTGTTGGCTCAAATAATATAGACTACAAGTTTAGGAAATTACAAAAAAAGACAAAAGAAATAACGGGGAAAATAGTAGTAAACAGGCGTTCCCCGGAGGAACGTTGTATCTAAAAGAACAGCAGTCGAAACTAATTGAAAAATTATTTACTCTACATTATTCGGACTGCTGTCCTCATCTTTACTGCCGTATTCTTAAACACGTGGCCCAGTGGATAAACACGTGAGTTGAATCTAGTGACTAGATCCAAAGTGTGGTGAGTTCAATATCTCGCTACAGCAAACGCGAAAAAAAAAAATAAATAAAGAGTTGAGTTAAAGGGAAATAATTGATACTGAAGCATCTGGAGGAGACTTGACTCGTGAAAATAGAAAAAATTAGACGGTTGATCGAAATAAAGGTTCGGTTCGAAATCCAAACGTATATTACTTGAATTACTTGAAGAAGACCGAGGGTAGGTTGATTTGCCCGTAAAAATGCACCAACGAACATTAATTAGATAGAGGTGATTGTTTTTTTATTGACCATTACCGAGAATTGTATTCTAATTTACTATATAAACTAATTAAAATGACTGGTCCGATCCTAAAATATAGGTAAATATTTTAGGCAAACCATTTTTCATTAGACTTTTTTCTGTATCAGAATCGAAAAATATTGATGTTTTATTATTTTGGAAGTGAGGTTTTGCTAACAATATAAAGGCACGTAAATCGATATCAAATTTCTTAAATAGTCACCTGTACTTTATTTCTATATATAAATAGGAGTAGATAGTTTTGTATATCGGCCGCTTCGCTCTCCTCTCAGATCTTCTGAACAGGAGTAAAGGTTTATTCCTCGTTTCCTCTTTAGGATTGGCTTTCTGGATCATTCTGAAGTCTACTTCAACTCTATACTCCAAGCATGTCTGCCTGAATTCCTAAATTTTATTTGCTCATTAAATCTTGACCTCTTCAAGTGTAGAATTAGTTGTCTATATTTCCTGTTATCACGCAATTTCTTACGCTAATACAACTCCACACAGTAACCCTCTACCTTGAGTGGCTCTTGGGTCTTGTATTGGCTAAACAATAGAAAACATTTAAGTTAGAAACTGTGCTTACGTCATTGATAACTGCGTACTACTGAAGTTTTCCTTAATTATTTAACTCGTTATAGTACGCATTTTTCAATAACGTATGCACAAATTCATAACAGACATTTGTAATTGCTTATGAATAACAATAAGAATAGCTAAATAAATCAGGGACCTTTCTGACAATATTATAAATATTTAAAAGAAGAGTTCTCTTTTAAAAATAAATTTAAAAAAACAATAATGTGGTATATCTTCTTTGTTTTTTTTCTATGAAGTTTCAATAAACACCTTTAATTGCGATTACCTTACCGTACTGATAATGGCCGGTGTGACACACTTTGACGATCACCTTTCTTTCCGGTTCACAATCACCTTAGAGCGTAAATCAATGTAATGAACCCGAGTCGAATTCGACCTCGACTCTGATTTCTTATTCAGTGCTGTTATCCCTTGTACCACTCGCACATCACATCCAAGTCTAGTATTCGTAAGTAGTCATCCATCTAGTGACTGACCAGGATTGATGTTACTTAACTTCATGGATCGGACAAGAACCGGTGTATCAATATGATATAACTGTAAGTCGGAGTTTAGTCATCTTCTTCTAAGTACCGTGTCCATTCAGATAAATGATGATCATGATTATCCATAGATTCCTTTCCTTTGAAGCTCTTAATAAATTTTGTCTCTTTGTTATCTCTTCTAAACTATATCCCTCAATCATTTACCTAAAGTCGCTAGAAAGGTAATGCGTTGTTTTCCTCTGTCTCTCTTGATTTAAATATCTACTGTTAGCATCAAAGCCCTCTTTCCTCGTTATGTAACGTGTTCTAGAAAATTTTAACTGTCTCTTTCTTATTCTTAAGTATGAGTTTTCTTTTTGTTTCTATTTTCTCAAAAAGTTCGTCGTTTCTCGTATTTTAGATTCATTGAATTATTATCACCGTTATGAATGTTTCCATAGAAGAGAATAAAAAATTTAATATGACGTAACAGTTTAGTAGTCTTTTCTTTATTTCTAACGAACTTTTCTTGAATCTTTATGTTTTGCTTAGAATTTGGCAAATACATAACTGAATGAGCAGAAGATTTACCCTCACAAAGGTTGCCATTAATTTCTTTGTTAAGCTGTTTGCTAACCTAGACTATAGAACCGAATCTGTTCTGCTATTTAACTCATAGCCGGAGGAAGAAGCAACGGATTAATACCTTTCTCATGGATATTTGCTCATAAGTAAAAGCAACAAATTACATTATACTATGATATAAATAAATAATTGATTTACTGCATTTAACATTTTTACTTTTAAATAATTCTCATAATATATTACTCGTGAGCCTGTGCCTTCTAAAATTACGGCAACATATATGTACCCATTATTGATTAACTTATATTAAGAGATAAAAAAAAAAGAATTCACCCGTCCTGAACATGGTAGGCGGGAAATATAAAAAATGCCATACAATGATATCAGGATAGTATGTTACCTTTCGCGACACTAATCTTCAACTTTATAGTTATCTAATTCTCATTTTTGATTGAAGAATATTGACACAACTACAAGCATATTCTCTAATTACAAACCCTTCAGTTTCTAAATAACCATGAATTCATCTTATATTTTCTAAATAAATAATTTTCACTCTTTATTTAAAATATCTCCTGAAGAAGAACAGTATTCTTCTGAAACATGGAAATTTTTGTAAAGAGATATAATACTTTTATAGACCATAGTAATAAATAATCACAAAATTAAGCTCTACTTTGTATCTAGCACTCTTTATAAAAGTAAATGCTCGAACAGTGGTTTCTAATCTACCTGTTCTTCCACTTTCATATATATATATATATATATATATATATATATATATATATATATATATGAAAGTGAAAGAATATCTATATATAATGATCTTTATTATAATAGAAAGGATATAAATATTCTTTACTAATCGACGACATAATAAATTATTGCAAAAATAATTAGGCACTGTTAAAGAGCAAACAGGTGGCAAGAGCTTTAGTAACTGGTTGTAAAGTATAATAATTGGTAATAAAATAAAGAGAATGAACTGAGCTAACGCTGCCTCGCTATTGTCACTCTAATGAACTATCCCGGAAATTTTTCCCACCTAAAACTATTCTGCACATATACAAATCTACCATCCGCCCGTGTATTGAATATTGCTGCCATATCTGGTCGGGTGCCCCTGCTGCTCTCCTTGGGCTTCTTGACAAAATACAAAGAAGGATCTGTAACGTGGTTGATACTGACTTGGCAGACCGGCTGCAGCCGCTCTCACACCGGCGTGATGTAGCTTCCCTGTGCCTCTTCTACAAGTACTTTCATGGCTTCTGCTCCGATGAGCTTAGATCACTGGTGCCGCCTAAGCACGAATTTACACGAGATACTAGATTAGCAACTAGGTCCCACCCTTTTACAGTTAAACAAATAAGATGTAACCGTAAATTCTACTCCAACAGCTTCTTTTCTCGCGCTTCCCGCCTGTGGAACTCCCTTCCACAAGTCTGCTTTCCCGACAGTTACAATCTCCAGGTGTTTAAATGTAGGGTCAATAGACACCTCCTATCACACTAACTCCCAACTATTCTCACAACACTCTCATCTACCCAACCCTCATTCTCGGTATCCTCACCCGCCTATCACCCACCCTCTGTTATTTCCTATATTTAATCAGCCTTTCTCCACTCTACGTAGCCCCCTGCACAGTAGTGGCAGTGATATGCCTTGCTCGGGGTGAAACGCTTATAAAAATATATATATATATATATATATATATATATATATATATATATGTATATATAGAATTGCTTTTCGCTCTTTTTCTATAAAAATTTCTCGCGTTGGAACAACTCCTATTTCTGTTTTGAATATACAAGTATAGGTAGGTATGGGTATATATATATATATATATATATATATATATATATATATATACGGTAGGTACGGATGGAATAAAATTCCGTATCTCCCCACAAAAAAACTCTTAAAAAAGTGCTCAATACGAAGTACAACGAATAATATTTATTTAGAATGTATAACATAAATATGTTATAATTACACTACAAAAATAGTTATTTTGTTTCGACACTGTGTTTAATCAAGACAGTTACTGTCGAAACAAAATGGGTTTTTTGTAGTGATATTATAACATATTAATGTTATAAATTCTAAAAACATATTATTCGCTGTACTTCTGAATTTTAACACTCTTGGCTACTGGGTTGTGTTCACATTGTGTATATAACACGCTAAAATCTGCTTTTCTTCACCAAGCGTCCATAGCTTAGAGATAGTATCGACGACTAATGTCAATTCTGCCGGGTTTCAATCCTGGCTAGATGTACTGATGAGCTGCGAAACGGGACTGTCTGCGGATGTTTAACTATATATATATATATATTTATATATTACGGAAATTAACGATGATTAACGAAACTTGGTTATAAACAACCGACAATTTGAAATGATTTGTTTGAACATTATTTTTTTTTATCGATAATCGTATTTAAGTAGATATTCAGTTTTGTTTAAAAATTGACGGTTGTTTATAAGCAAGTTTCGTTAATTTCCGTAACATGTTTACATTGGTTGACATTATGATACATTTCAGAGCAGATATGATTATTGCGATAAATCAGAAACTGTGTTATATAGGCTTGATTAAAACCTCGTTTAGACTAATGGTCATTCGCGGTCGAGAGGTCTAAAACGAGCTAGATCACATAGTAGCTTCCCCCATGTGGATAGAGGTCACAGGTTCAAATCCTGCCGAATGACACACATTTATCGTAATAAAAATGATAAAGAATTAGCTAGACATATTAATCTCCTATCTCTTCACTTACAAATAGACTGACCGTTAAAAGAATTTTTTGTGACGTATATTTTTCAAATCTTAACCGTTATTTTTGCCCCCTTCTTAATCCTGATTTTCTTCATTTTGACATGGAACTGTATTGTCGAGGAGACGTGAATTCTCTCTTAGGGATTTCATGTTCATTCAACATTTTTGAATTTTGAAAAATTACTTCAATTTATATTGGCTCTGTAAATTTAAGTACATTGAGCTCTCGTCCTGTATCATTTTTTAAAATTAAAAAAAATTTAAATATTAATTAGGATCAGGTTTTTGGAATTTACCTTCCTACTTTTCCATTTCGGATTAAAGAAGAATATATATATATATATATATATATATATATATATATATATATATATATATATATACAAATGATTACACAACGGTTTTTATTAAAATAATACAAAGGATTTTTTTGGAAATCGAAGCAGTCTCACAGTTGCTTAATTTAAGAAGAAATAATTTTTGTAACCGTCTTCCTTATATTGTCATTCTTTTTTCTAACTAAGACAAGGGTGTTATTTTAATTCATTGATATAACGTCACATGAAATACAGACTTTTATTGCCATGTCGTCTATGATTTTTCTTTGTGTCGCTCGTCTGCAGCATATATTTTTGCATTCTCCTGGATCTAATATATTGACATTACAAAAAGAAATTGCCATCAGAATGACTGACTTAATATTAGTAGACACTACATTCTATATTAAAACGACAGCGTATTATATCTTGGTGGACATAAGTTGTGTATGTTTTGTTTTTGCGAATATAGAGAAATCAAATATTGACGTCTTGTGGCTGTCATTCTATGGGAAGACAATCGAAGTGCTTTCAATTGTGTGTCCTACACTGAGCCAGACGGTCATGCGTGCCATCTATTGTGGAAGAGGGCAGAATGCCATCAACAATATAATGCGATTCAGCTAAGGCTGGTCACGCTCAGCGAGAAGGGATGATTGAAATGCTCATAAGAAGAATTTGCAAGGAAAGAGAGGTTTGTTAAAGAATTCCTATAAAGCACTAACTTTATAATTCTGGAGTTAGGCCTATACAATTAACTCTTCAATCGCATGGAAAAAAGGATTTTAATTTATAAATTATTGAAAGCAAAAATTATCATTATAAAAGATCTAATTTTCCGTTCGTCTCAAACTGTGGGTGACTTAGTATGTCTGTTTTGTGTGCGAGTGACTTACAGCTGTTTTTAACACTAACATACATTCATCCTGTCAGTCAGTTAAGTGTCATAGATGATACACGCTTGGGCAATCCAATTTCTTGTTCGGAGCCGATATCCACTGGACCACAATTTTGTACAGAGCCCAAAAGACACTGGAAGTATAGGGTTACATAATAAGAGGTAAAAGGCTAAGTTTATGGGAATAGGAAAAATATAATTTAACCCTATGTTTGAACGAGTTAAGATTAGAAAAAAACGGGAAAACATCTTCAGAGTCGGTTTCAAAAACTAGTCGTTGGTAAGAAGAAGCTGTCCGAGTGAAAATTACATCTCACCAATGAAATGCGAAAAAAAAAAATATATGTGGCATACCGGGTCTTAGCCGTAAAGGTTCGTACTGGTGGAACTAAGGAATGTGGTTTATCCGAACACTTTCCATTGATAAAGCAATGAAAAGTTTGCAAGGTTCTCTGTGGGAAAGAAGTTGTAGGGTTGAAAAAATGTATCTATTAAGTTGAATCGCTTTTATTGATCGATAATTCTATCGAGACTGGAAAGTGAAAGCTAAGCAGAACCTGACCAGATATTGTAGTGGTACCCCCCATTTTTCGGTCTGATATTATTCTTATGTCCGTTGGGGTGCAGTGAATCTCAGCACGGAAATGCAGAATCCATAGAGCCGAGTTCAAATTCCCCGTGGATTCGATGCATTCACTTTCGGGCAAATACCCTCAAGGAGGTTTTAATCCATCGCTTCTCCCTCCACCTACTACTTGAATATCTTCTACTCAGTCGATCATGCCTCTTTCGAGACATGATCGCACAAGCGTTTATCACGTATGACACTTCACTAAATGATGGTTCTTAAAAAGCTGATGATAGCAGTAGAAGTTAGGCGCTAACTGAAACAATACAGTGAAATTATCTTTTTTCAGCAAGCCTGAGCCATCTAATGAATACAGCAGCACATGTATACACATATAAACATTACATGGACAGGCTTTTCTAGTGAAGTAAAGAATAAGAAATTTCTTACTTAAAATATTGCATTCAAATTTTATTTTTAGATGCAATATTTTAAGTAAAAAATTTCTTATTTTTTACTTCACTAGAATATGTTGTCCTTTACTGTTTCAGGTTTAAAAACCTGTCCTGTTCTTTTCCAGGTTTAATATAATCTTAAGAAAATTACTTTTCATGCACGCATTTTTCCATGTAATCCATGATTTTTTTCCAGGCATTGCTATTAATTTAATAGAAATTTAATGCTGAAAACCACATTAAAAATGAAAAAGAAACACATTTATATACAATTGATAAAAAGCAATAAAAAATTGATTATTTATTATTAAATCTGATACTCAATTTTGATAAAATGATAACTGATAAGCAAAGTTTGATTGACAAAAATGATAAAAGATATTACTAGAATTTAAGTGTTGAAAACGCCATCCAAAATATTAAACAGAAAAAAGTTATAAAGAATAAGATTTATTATTAAAAGCGTGACTCACTCACTCACTCACTTATGTACTTAGGTAGTTAGTCTCTCTTTTCAGACTTCACATATTTTGATGTAGTTTTTGTTTCAACTGATAAAAATTCATTTTTTTTTCAAAATGTAGGTAAGGAAGTGTCTTATCTAACTCTGTAAACTGTTTGAATTTTGGTTGAGAACTGAATTAGTAGTGAAGTTTTTAAGCTGTCTCGAGTCACTCAATGTCGGTCAACCACTGCCGTGGTTGAATGATACACACACTTTGAGTTTTAAAAAAATTGAATAATATATCTTATTCAACTTTCTTTTCAATCAGTCTCTCTCAATCAGCCTGAACAACTTCTAGCCATGAGCAATAAAACCATGAATTTAGAGACAAGTAGAAAACTACAACTACATTTAAATCATTTAAATTCAGATAATTATTGAACATTTCGGATGTTATACGTAATAAATAGAATTATTTTAGAAAAAAATTTCAAAACGCATTTTCGAAATATTTTAAGTTTCTTGTAGAATAAAAATATTTGTGACTGTAATTTTAAGATCGCGTGAGTAACAAGAAAATATATATAAATATAGTAAGGACGAATAACCTTGATTTGAAATTTGATAATCTTGTTGTCCTTTGAGCGATAGATACCAAACTAGTATGGAACAAAAACTAACAAAACTTTAAGAGTTTATTAGCAGACTGATCTATTAACTGAGATATTCTGTTATTATGGTAACAAGAATTATGTTCGTCTATTTTTATTTAGTAATATTTTCTGGTATTACAAATGAATATATCATTTCTAAAAAGAGGAGATCAAGCTGCGTGACCGATAAATATCTAAAGTCTAATTGTGTTTTCTATTATAAATAAAGTTTAATTCTTGTATTATTTCGAACTATTGTTCTTACTATAGTAGTCAAATCATAATGTATATTCGGTTGTAGTTAATGATAGAAGAAAGTCTAGTCGACCATTCAAACGATGACATCATCTCATTACCCATCTGTCTTTCAACTTTGTACCCCAAGGTAGGCAATATAACCAGCAACATGTTACTGAGTGTAAAAGAAGATAAAAATAAAAATATTATTAATGAGAGATGGCAATTATTCAATAGGAAATGATTCAAAGAGAGAGAATATGACGATTGTTATTGCATTTAACCTTTCGAAAATCAAAGTTATCTTGAAAGCAACAAACCTGATAAAAGTTTCATTAACCGTAGCTTAAATTTGGTACAACGCTACAAGCATGGAGCACCCGGTATGTAACAAACTCATTACTGATAATCTACCAGTCCAATTTAGTGACTACAACAGTGCAATAAGGCGACCACAGTAGAATCACGGTTAGTATCTTTCAACAAAGAACTTAATGAGAAAATAACAATGGTGTTGCAGTTCAATTTAAGCTATCTCAGAATATACTTGGATATAGTTGGACCGGGATATGGTTGGGTCAAATCCGACCGGTCAATAGCTCAGTCTGGAGCGTAAATTCGCTCTCTATTTTTCCGTTTCTATCCGGTGACATTAATGTAGATCACCTCGTTGAAAACACCATTTTAAGTATTTTAATGTTCAGTATAATAAATGAATCTTTTCCACTAAGTGCGAAGAGGCTCATGTTCACAATTTGACCGACCAGGTCAGTGAACACTAAGACTGGTCGGCGGGAGTATTATAGAGTCATGTAAAGTCTCTTCTTTGTCTTTTCACATGTTTGATCTAAGTGTCGATATCCATGCCAATTGCCCGACTTACTCAGGACCATTAAAAAGATAGAAACAGATACAAAGAAAGGAGGAAGAGAGAAATTAGATTCCCCTCAGGGTTATCAACGCACCTGAAAATGCTTTTAGGATTAACAGCTGGGCACTTCTTCACACATTAATATCAATGCAATATCCGGATCTGTATTCGAAACCGTTTTGTTAAAATTATAAACTGAACACCGTGGGAATAGTCAAATTTATTCAATGGGATAATAAAAAAAATGAATATTTCGGCAGGTCCATCCTGGTTTTATATTAAAAAAAAAATTTAGTTTTACTTTTTGTATGTTTGAGTCGAAAAAATTAACGCCAATAAATTAATGGAGATTTCAAAAGATGGTTCTTTGACTCAGTCGGCAATCACGGATATACTGATGTCTTTATTCATTTGAATTAATAAAGAAATTAGATATTTCGACAAGTCCTTTCCCGTTTAATAAAAAGCATTTAGTTTTACTTTTAGTATGTTGGAGTAAAATTTAAATCCGATGTATTAGTGGAAATTTAAAAGATGGTTGTTTGATTAAGTTGGCAACCACGAACATGTTGTCATCGTTCAATTACAAAAATACTGGTCTTTTGCAGTAGAATATCATGCAATATTTCCAGTCTACACTTTATTAATGACGGTTATTCAAAAAATAATCAAGTATCCGTATTTATAAATAAAGAGTAAACGTGTTCAATTAACAAATGTGGTAGTTGTAGAGTAAAAAAAAGTGCTCAGTAAATTGTGGCCTGTAGACAAACAATTATTATCGTCTGTGTTCTCGCCCAGTCGACTGCGTCTCTAGAATATGCTAACAACAGAGGGGCAAAATATCTTGATGAGGCCAAATGTTTACAGTGTTTGGTGTAAACCCGTAGCTAAGCAGTCACTAAACCATCTAACAGTCTATAAGTGATCACGTGAAAAGCAACACTTCTATTTCTTACTATGGACAAGGTGTAAATTTCGGACTCAAGATATACTCTTGAATGGAGATATGTTCCAGTCAGGAGAACATTCAGTCCAGGCAAAACTCTGGATTGGCGACAGAATCTGGTCAGGAAATATATTGTACGATTGGTAATCATGGTGTTAAACCTGTACTGTTCTGGCAATTATTTTTATATCTGAATGGTGCTTCAGATGACCCGTGATGGTCTGTTCTATGCAACTGACGTTTTAACATCGCCATTATCATTTATTCATTGAAATAAAACGAAGTTGGTTACAAGCGGGTAAATCGAGAAATAGAACGTTGACTGGATTTATAGCTTTCTAGAAAATGGAGACAAATGCGCATGGTTTGTGTAATTCAGTCAGGCAGTCAGAAGCAATAAATACGTCAGGACAATGTCGCATAAATTGAATTTACTGTAATATATATGTTGTGTCGGAAGGTCAGCAGCTGGACGCGTGTCTGTTTTAGTGTGAAACGGAGAATTAATTGACTGATTTACAACAAAAGAGTAGCAGAGAAAATGGACAAACGACAGCAGCTCGTAATTTATTAAATCATTTTTCTTTTTGAAGTGGAAAGGAGATAATTTTATATTTTTTGTTCTCGTTTATTATCAGCAAAAAGTCAGATGGCAACTGACAGAAACACATGAGAAGTAAAAGAAAAACAACAAGCAATGAAAGATACAAGAAAGTGGATACAAAACAATTTTGATTAATTTTATCGAAGGGATATATTCAATGAAGCGTTGACAATCAAACCAAAATATATTACTTAATAACTGGGACTTAAGCAAGAACTCAGTGAAAAGAGAATCGTTTTCATTGTTTCTAGTTTGTTACATTTTGTTTTATTCTCAACGAAGCTGTCAATTCCTGTTTTACATACTAACAATCATTATAACAATAGAAATATTATTGTATACAATGTTCTTCTTGTTTCTTCAGGACTTAGTCGATCATGACTCTTCTCAATTTCCTGTGAAGTATAATACTTCATCTGGATAACCATGATGATTGTCTCATCAAGAACGACAAACATGAGCATGCATATATAAAAATATAAACATATATTTTTATTCTTCGTCGATGACGGTTGCGTAGAGTGTTAGTCAGAGGCAATCACGCATGTACGAGGGAATTGACTAACAGGAGTTGTCTTCTTTTTTATCTTCTCTGCCTTCTCCCTGCGTCTTCTCGGTGTTCTTCTCTTGCTCTTCCCAAACCAACCTTTTCGCAAAGGTTTTCACGTATTTTGGCCTTCTCGAATTCCGTTTAATTACATCATCTATGGCTAGTCACATCTATCAATCATTTCCGCCTATTAATGCCTTTGAAGCCAGCTACCTTAGATATAATAAGGCTTTTGTCGATCACTGAATCTAATCTCAATCATATTTCTGTCGGGTCACAGAAATATATTACAACTGGTCTTTGTAGTTCTTAGCAATTTTGATCTTTTCGCTATCACTCTAATCTGTTCTGTTAGCAGAAGATCGTTAGATAGGTCATGCACTGATTTTTCCATTTACTTCAACATGTTCTGCGAATGTCAAATTTTCTAAGCCTGCTTTCCTCTTTATTTACTCAACTTTCTCTTTCCGATGTTAAGTATGAATATCATTTTTATTTCCATTTATTCTAAAACTTTATAACTGCACACATATTCTATCCATAGTATTCTCAGCATCCTTCTGCAGAATCACATTCTTCTTGTCTAATGTCTTCTCTTATCTGTGATGACATTGTCGATCATTCATTGCTCTATAGTTAAATTAATATACATAAAAGTTCAGCACTCTTTTCCTTGTTGCTAATAAGATTTTTCCGTTTATTAAATTTTGAAAAGCATCTTTCGCTATTCTAATACGCTTCGGATTTCGGTGTCACACATTCTGTTCTCTATTAAAGCCCTTCCCAGATATTTAAATTATGTACTTGCCTGCTTTTGATATCTTCAATTAGAAACTTACATGTTGGTCTGTCCCGTTTGCTGGCAACCATTTATTCTATCTTCTTGCAATTGATGTTTAGTCCTTTCTTCCCGCTTTCTGTCTCTACCATCTTTAAGAGTTCTTGTAGTTTCCGTTCTGTATCTACTTTCAACACTGTGCCATTTGCGTATTTTATTTTTTTTGAGGATTGTAGCAACCACTAATGAAACTTGATAGAACTTCTAATTCATCTCATGGTAAAGTTTGGCTAAAGTCCAGTGAGAAGACATATTCTTGTCTTACTTCATTTTCTATTTTTGCATATTTACTGATTTCTTTTTCTATCCGTAGGCAAGCAATTTGCTTCCAGTGTATGTTTTGGATTATTCTATGAAAGAAACCAGTGTTTTGACACTCCACCCATGTCTATTGAACAGGTTAAGAGGCTCATCCCTTGTTCCCTGTTTAGGACGTGGTTTCCGGCTTTCTCTTTTCCAATCTTCTCACTTTGTTTTCTTGTTTTTTTTTTTGTTTTTTTTTTTCAATTGGAGTAGATAGATCTCTCTACCGCCCGGTTCACACTCCACCCATGTCTATTGAACAGGTTAAGAGGCTCATCCCTTGTTCCCTGTTTAGGACGTGGTTTCCGGCTTTCTCTTTTCCAATATACTCACTTTGTTT
The DNA here is from genome assembly GCA_037127315.1 of Ascarosepion bandense. NCBI lineage: Eukaryota > Metazoa > Mollusca > Cephalopoda > Sepiida > Sepiidae > Ascarosepion > Ascarosepion bandense. The sequence continues at coordinate 168,735 of JBBBDQ010028922.1, read as the reverse complement.
TCTTGTTTTTTTTTTGTTTTTTTTTTCAATTGGAGTAGATAGATCTCTCTATCGCCCGGTTCACACTCCACCCATGTCTATTGAACAGGTTAAGAGGCTCATCCCTTGTTCCCTGTTTAGGACGTGGTTTCCGGCTTTCTCTTTTCCAATATACTCACTTTGTTTTCTTGTTTTTTTTTTGTTTTTTTTTTCAATTGGAGTAGATAGATCTCTCTATCGCCCGGTTCACACTCCACCCATGTCTATTGAACAGGTTAAGAGGCTCATCCCTTGTTCCCTGTTTAGGACGTGGTTTCCGGCTTTCTCTTTTCCAATCTTTTCACTATTACGTAGCCCCCTGCACATCAGTGGCGTTACCGCCTTGCTCGGGGTGATACGATTAAAAAAACAACAAAAAAAAAACAACATTTACAAATGTTTTACGCGTATGTCTCTCTTCGCTATTCAATATCCAAGCAGTAAAGATGGATACTAATAAACAAGACCCACTGACAATTATACAACATTGATAAATTCTTATAAAATTTCGGCTCTGTTTCATGCGACACATTTGGGTGCAGTAACGCAACGGCTATCGGCGCAGAAAGAGAAACTCGGGCCGAAAGTTTACATTCCTTTTTGCACAAAGCACGTTCATAAAGGCATGAATCCATTTCGTTTAATTTCAACTATATTTTAAATGGGAGGGTAAAATCGGTTACCTGGCCATGAATAACAGCCGGTGGTCAGTCCTGAAATGAAAGCCATAATCAAAAAGCAGACACTCTGCTCTTTCTCAGTAAGTTATAGAAATTCAAAATTATTTTAATATTTATTTTTGTTGAACAAATGAATCTACGGAGTGCCAAGATCGCAACTTCATGAATTAAAACAAAATTTTAAAAAATGACAACAACCTCTACTAGATTGTCTTACACACAAACGCAGATATTTTAACGTGTTATATTTAATTTTCTGATTCTTAGACACATTCTTACAATTTTCTTCACTTTAAGTAGTAAGTATAGTAATGGTAATAATTGCCGTTTTACTTATACAGGAAGATCTATCTATCGCCCGGTTCACACTCCACTCACGTCTATTAAACAGGTTAAGAGGCTCATCCCTTGTTCCCTGTTTAGGATGTGGTTTCCGGCTTTCTCTTCTCCAATCTTCTCCCTTTTGTTTTTCAATTGGAGTAGATAGAGCTATCTATCACCCTGTTTAGGATGTGGTTTCCGGCTTTCTCTCTCCCAATCTTTTCACTATTACGTAGCCCCCTGCACATCAGTGGCGTTACCGCCTTGCTCGGGGTGATACGATTAAAAAAAAACATTCGTCAGTCATTGATTGAGTGGTTAGTGTTGTTATCGGTTTAAATTTATAAAATCTTCCTAAAACACTTTTTCCGGAAAATACTTTTCTCAAGTTCATTAGCGGTTTTCACTCTTTCCATTATTGATGGGGCTGTCTTTCTTAACCCTTTGCTTGAAATAGTGTGGAACGTCAACTTTTAATTATGTCATTATTTTCTTTTTCACTTACATGTGCTATCAGTTTTCGTTGTTGTTGCTGTCAAAGTCTTATGTTATTTGGTACAAAACTTTGTAATTCGGTAACAAAGGTCTAAAAGTCGTAAAGTTATTAGAAAAATCCGGAATATTTACTAGAAACTAATAACTTCAGATACACAAATTAAACCGTTTTGTTAACAAACTTAGAAGGAAAACTGCAGAAATCGATAAGCAAATAAATAAAGGATAACAGGAAAAAAGGACTAACTAGCGATTGTAAGAAAAGATAATATATGATTAAGAGGGGCGGTATGTAAAAAAGAATATTACAAGTTTTCATTTCATCATTATATGTAGGTGTATATCTTGATAGATGGACAGAACAGAATAACTGAAAGGAAAATATGGCAAACATAATTCTTCTAGAAGAGAGTTTTTGTACCGTTAATAATAACAATTCATAACAAGCAGTATGAAACAGATAAAAGAATTACTTACTTGTAATATTTCCCAACAGGAAAGGAAAAGATTGGCGGTGTTCTTTATATATTTGGTGAGATCATGTAGTTTTTCTGCTTCCGCTACCGTTTTCAGCTTGTGACATCCGTCATCAACGCGGCCTTTATAGCAAATGGCATTGGCAGACACGTATTGTCTTCAGGTATGACAAAAGTAATTAGTGTGTGGTCTCTATAAACTAATGCTACTAACTGGCCGTCACGTGACCCTCGTGATTTCCTCTCGATCAATTACCATTTTCATCATAGGAGGTTTGTTAGGAAGACGTACACCGCAAGACAGGAGCTACAACCGGTGACATCACAATTTGTTTTTGCTAGTGTTTGAGTGTATATATATATATATATATATATATATATATATATATATAAAAGAAAGATTAAGGCAGGCACGTTATTTCATGGTAAATCAGAAGTACACTATATTCCTATTTCAGGCGAACCATTATCAGTTTTCGTTTCTATCGTACAAAAGATTTTACAAGAATTCGAAGATGGCTCATGTGAACCGAAAGCTTAAAACCAGCATAATAAAAAATATCCAAATATTGGACAATTTTTGTCTTTATTTTCACCTGAATTTAAAGCAAAATGTGATGTTTAGGACGGCTCATGATTAAACATAATAAACATTCATTGTGTATTATATTTAATAATATATGTTTAGAATATATATATATATATATATATATATATATATATATATATATTATATTTGTTTGTTATTTTTGGTAACTATTGCCGTTGCCTAGCAAAGTTTTATGTCAACACAAAAATCGTCGGTGATGGTGGATGTTACTGTATTACCGTCTTAATAACCTCTCTGAAGATGGCTCATGATAGCCGAAATCTTAGAACTAAATTGATAAAAAATTATCCAAATGGTGGAGAATTTTTGTCTTTATTTTTAACAGAAATTGAAGCCAAAATACGACGTTTAGAACAGCTCATGATTAAACAGAATAGACATTCATTGTCTTTTTTATATTTTATATTTATGTTTAGAAAATTATTTGCTGCCTCGCTACACTATATATATATATATATATATGTATATATATATATATATATATATATATATATATATATATATATATATATGTGTGTGTGTGTGTGCGTGTGTGTGTGTTATTAAAAGAGAAAGACGGTTATGTTTACACCTTGTGGGTATTTGCTAGCCGAGCCAAACTTACTGGGGTTATTAACATTTCTAGCGTTATTTATACCTAATTTTAAACAGCATCACCTCGAATAATCCCGGTAAACTCATTGCTAGTATGTTACACTTGCATATATACCGATTACTGTATCCCTCCGTTTGTACTGTCGGGGTCATTGAAAACTCTGTAATATGTTTTTCTTAAGATTTATCAAGCGAAAAGCCAAATTCTTAACTTACTTTTCATAGCACGGTTAACATGGTACAAGGTCCGATGACCACCTAATGTAGGGGTTTACTTTGCTGGGTATTTTTATGGATAAGAAGAGAAAATAACCGTTAACTAGACTTGAGCAGATTAAGATTGTAATGGTCGGGGAAAAATTCACTTGGGTGTTCATTCCAGAGTTCCATGCTTTGAGGGAAGAAGCTGTTTTATTGGAGAAGTAATCTCGCTGATGGAATTCGAAGAGGATGTGGGTTGTTTGCTACTAAGTAAAGAACATGTCAGGTTATAGCAGTGAAGGTCAGACCTAGTGGAATTAGGTGATGCAATTGGTCTGAGCACTCTCCATGGTAGTACCGATAGACCAGTTATAGACTCACCACATCGGGAGAAAGAGGTTGGAACGAGGAAATTATTTCTTCTCCTTCAAGGTTGAAAAGTGAGAACTGGTAAAGCTCCTGTCCAAATATGGCAACAGTACTCCTGGTCTGGATCTTATAAAGATCTTATAGAGGATATAAAAGAAATCAGGTACTTACTGGATCGGTATAGAAAGCCGATCATTTTACCTGTCTCTTGGGTTGTATATAGAATTTTCACTTGAGATCAAGTGTGAGTTTGAGGCTAAATTTCCTCTCAAAAGGATAGCTGTTCACGGAATTTACTGGATTTAATTATAACATTGTTGTGAATTACAAATATCATCATAATTTATTCACATTATGGTCATCATTATCCTGTTACAAGCACATGACCCTGAATTATTGATTGTTTTGTTTGTTGCGGCTTGTTAAAAATTGAGAGGTTATTTAAAGACAGGAAATATTCTTAAACTGGAAAAATTTCTTTTAGATAATAATGGCTTAGTGACACAAGTTTTACCCATAGATAATGGAGAGAAGAAGTGGTTTCATGTTTTTCCGAAGGACGTATGCGCGTAAGTAACGAACTCTATGGAAATTGGAAATCGGTTCTCCGATTAACTCTTCGGGGCCATTATTCATTAAACCACCCGCACATTTAGGTTTACAGTACCTGGTATTCGTAAGCGTTCACTCATTTAGTTTTAAGTTGCTTAACTTTGTTTTATTGTATAGGAACCGGTATTTTTAAAACGCAATGTGCCTGTAAGCCCCACATAACCATAAAGAAAATACTATCAGTAATAATTGTAGTAGAAACGCTTAGATCATAATAGCTTCCTTATACATTGCATGGAATGTGAAAAAACCGTTGAAGAGGCGTCAGATGGATCAGAAATTGTTTTAAAACATACTGAGAATAAAATGAAACCCATTTTAAATATTTGACATGTAGCTTAGAATACATTTTTTAATATTGGCCTTTAATTAGACATTTATTTATACTACAAAATAAACAGAAATAATACTCGTGTTAATATGCAGTATGTCCGTAAAATCTGAATACATAAGATACTATTCATTTACTGAATGATCTTAAACAAAAAATAAATGAATAACATTTTCAACAAGAAACTCATCTCACACGGCCATGCCTCCCAGATATGTAAATTGTCAGTCAACCAGTCTCTTACCCCTAAGACCTAATGGGCAGTGGCTTCATCTTGTTGGAACCACTGAGCGAAGTTTTCACATAAATTCGAATTAATAGTGAATTAACTGGTCTCTTAATATAGTGAGGTATGTCTCACCAGTTACGTTACAATCAAAGCGAGACAGTCCGCAATGAGCACAACGAGCAATAACACATTGGATTCTTTGTTGTTTAGAATTGTCCAGACAACACGGGTAGTTTTGCGATCAGTACCGAACATTTGGTATATTGCGATCAGTATCGAACATTTCCCCGAGAAATCGGGGTGCCGAGTTCGAATTCCAGTTAGATTCCTTGCATTCACTTACGCGTATTTACCCTTGGGAAAGGTATTAATCCGTGTCTCCCCTCCAGTTAAGGGTTAAATAGTTCGGGTTCGGTTCTATAGCCTTGGCTGGCAACCAGTCTACCACAGAAAATAATGGCAACCATCTGCCCAGTCAGTCATGTCTCTTTCGAGATATGATCGGCCAAGCGTGTATCACGTATGGCACTTAACTGACTGACCGAACTTGGAGTAACGTCCACCGCAGACGAGGGCAATATTGTCGGAGCATGATAAAATCTGAGGCAATGACGGATGACGCAATATCTTTAAAGCCGAACAAATTTCATCATACATCTATAGCATAGAAAAAAATAGAAGTCAATTAAAGCCTGTGATTCTAGTAGGTCTAAAAGTGATCGTATGGTGAAAGAATAGAAACTAAAACAGTTGTTTCAATTAATTTGCACAAGGATGTATGTGAAAATCAGTTAAGTGTAAACGAATCTTTTGTATATTAAAATAGATGCTTTTAGCTTTCATTAAAAAACGGACTGGTTTATCTCAGATAGATAAAAAAAATGGTGTTATTTCGAAAGTCGACTAAAATTAAACAGGATTTTCTCGGTCTTTTATTTTGCGACGCAATATATCTTCTAGTGCTAAACCACTCAATTGGCATATTTCGTTACGATTTGATTGTAGTGTGACTACCATTCGGCAAAATGGCGAAGTATTTGAGGTGAAAATCTTTGAATTCAACTTCGAAAGAACAAATTTTTTGGTTGCTTCCATTTGCCTTTGGGCTAACGGTCATATCACGTCAAACATTGCTTCCCATACAATCACCAAAGTGAATCAAAGTCAAGACTGATAAATACGTAAATAAATGACCGCTTGGGAATACCAAGTGCAGTAAGATTGATGCGTAGGTGATACAACGGATAACAACCCGTAATTGTTAATCAGAAAGTCGAGTTCCAATTCCAGTCGGGTTTTATTTAACTTACACGCAAATACTAAAATTTTAATGCTTCTAAAACGAAGCTACTCTCAATTAACCATCATCGACAATCTCATCTACCTCCCATTAGCATGGACCAGGCTTGCCTCCCAGAGAGTAAAACACTGCGCCTCCTTGGTCTCACACTTTCAGCGGATCTCAAATGGAATGACTATATCGAATCCATTGCTAAACCCGCTGCTATGAAAGTCGGTTCTCTGTGTAGGGCCCGGAAGTCTTTTTCCGTCTGAATCTATCCTGCACATTTATAAATCTACCATCCTCCCGTGCATTGAATACTGTTGCCATATCTGGTCGGGTGCCCCTGCTGTTCTCCTCGGGCTTCTCGATAAGGTTCAGAGGAGGGTCTGTAATGTGATAGATACTGACTTGGCAGACCGCTTGCAGTCTCTCTCCCACCGGCGCGACGTGGATTCCCTGTGTCTCTTCTATAAATACTTTCACGGCTTCTGCTCCGATGAACTTAGATCACTAGTGCCCCCTAAATACGTATTTGAACGAGATACTAGATTAGCAACTACATCCCACCCTTTTACAGTGAAACCGATAAAATGCAGCCGTAACTTCTACTCCAACAGTTTCTTTCCTCGCACTTCCCGACTGTGGAATTCTCTTTCAAACGATTGCTTCCCCGACGGCTACAATCTCCAGGAGTTCAAATGTAAGGTCAATAGACACCTCCTAACACACTAACCTGCTCCTATTCTATCAAACACTCTTCCCATCTGCCCAACCCTCATCCTCGGTATCCTTACTCATCTGTCACCTTCCTTCTGACATTGCCTATGTCTAATCACTCCTTCTCGTTACCTTCCCCTATGTAGCCCCATGCGCAATAGTGGCAGTGGAATGCCTTGCTTGGGGTGAGATGATTAAAAAAAAATACTCTTGGGAAAAGCTTGAATCCAACTCTTCTCCAAACTTTAGGTTTATTAGCAAAACTTGCATCATTAAAATTTTGTTTACTTAAAAAACAATTACCATGACATCTGTTAGAAATACTCTTAACAGAAATCCAACGTTGTTTTATTTTATTTATTTACTCACTTGGAGCAATTTATTTAAGGCGTCTGGCCTAGATTATTTGTGTTATTATTTAAGACATCTGACCGAGTTCATTCATTTTACCGGGGTGAATTATTTAAGATATCCTGCCTAGTTCATTTGTGTTACCAGGGATGGGGGTATTATTTAAGGTGTCTGGCCTAGATCATTTGTCATACTGGAGGTGTATTGTTTACTCCATAGCAAAACTAAATATATTTTCTGGTTTTAAATAACCTGCAGAGGGTTGACAAGACGTATAAAAGAGATCAATCGACCCACTTGCCACTGTTTACTTTATTGTACAACATTATGTATTGAGGAAGCTATAAGTATGTTTCTGGATATGAAAATGTTCATGTCTAGTTCCATGGAAACCACGAACTGGCGCGCTTTCTGAGGAAACTTAACCATAATGGATAATTGATAGACGGAATTTTCAGACACACTGTTAATTCCTGATATCGACAGTTTGCCACAAAGCTTTCAAACTCTCTGACATTCATGCACATAAACATTTCTAGGTACAGTTAAAAGCATTCATATTCTTATATATCTAGATAATAGATGCGCACTTTCATTTGCATTTGTCAATGAAGACACAACCAAATAAACAATCGCATAAAGCTGAATGCTGTAAGCTAAGTATTTTTTTTTACATCTTGTAGAAATATATTCTTTCGTCCCAAAATTCTATATTCTTCCTCAGACACATTTTCGAAGTATTTTACAATCATTTCTATATAATTTTTTTATAAGTTTTCTCGTTTTAAACCCTTTAGAGCTTTGTTCTTGAATAAGGATTTCGCTATTATTTCCCACCTTTTCTCTCCGAATTTTCACTTTCATTTCAGCAGCCATTTTATTTTCTCCTTAGAAACAGCGGCAGCAATAGTGTCAATTAAAAAAGGTTTCCTCTATAATTCGATTTTGTCAACAGAATATCATTGTTTCACATAGATCTGATTGGAGTAGACAGATCTATCTATCACCCGGTTCACACTCCACCCACGTCTATTGAACAGGTTAAGAGGCTCATCCCTTGTTCCCTGTTTAGGATGTGGTTTCCGGCTTTCTCTTTTGAAATCTTCTCACTTTGTTTTTTTTTTGTTTTGTTTTTCAATTGGAGTAGATAGATCTATCTATCACCCGGTTCACACTCCACCCACGTCTATTGAACAGGTTAAGAGGCTCATCCCTTGTTCCCTGTTTAGGATGTGGTTTCCGGCTTTCTCTTCAAATCTTCTCACTTTGTTTTTTTTTTCAATTGGAGTAGATAGATCTGTCTATCGCCCGGTTCACACTCCACCCACGTCTATTGAACAGGTTAAGAGGCTCATCCCTTGTTCCCTGTTTAGGATGTGGTTTCCGGCTTTCTCTTTTCCAATATTTTCACTATAGTAATGCTAGTTACAGAAGAGTCAACATTGCGGAAAAGAATTACTGAGATAGAAATTCCGGAGAGTAGTTACTGCAAGAGCTGGTTTGACAATCACGTGTTTAGGGTTGCTTATGAATATCGGCTCGAAATGAGTTCGAATTCCAGTTGACTTCGTTTCATTCGTTTAGGCGCAAATACCTTAACTACGAATCTATCTCTTCTCCCTCCAGCTATGGGTTGAATAGGAGCGCAGATTGGATTCTGTAGCTTTGGTTGGCAACCAGACGATCGCAGAAAGTAATGGCGACCTACTGCGGGAAAATCTAGTCAGTCAAGTCTCGAAAGAAACATGATCGCCCAAGCGGGTATCACGTATGGTAATTGTTGTGGATTCCGTGTGAGGAACCACACAAAATAATGAACAACAAGACAGATATTTGAGATAGAACAATAAGTTATATGAAACGTAAAGATACAAACTGGAACGTAGGTTAGTAATCCAGGAATACGATTAGTAAGGAATATATGTATACAAATCTTTGAAGTGAAGCCGTGCTGGAATTATTATATCCGTGAAATACTATACTGGCTGAGTGGAGCTAAGAGCAACTATGACTACTGACGCGGTATTCTCTGTGTAACTTTAGTATCGCTCGGTAACTTACGAACCCCTTACGGTACTCGTAATGTTTTGACGGATCTCATTATGGAAGGAGTATATGTATATTCAAGTTCAGTCCATTATCATAAAAAATGGGAGATCCCACAACAATAATAAACTGACTGACTCTCATATCACGTGGCTTATCCCTTTCAAATATGGCGCCCAAATAACATGAATAAAAGCAACCAATCTCACTATTACAAAGAATTTAGTAGACGAGGTTTTTATCATGCTTATATAACACAATTTTCGATCTATCGTAAACAAACCATATCTGCTCTGTAATGTATCGTAATGTCAAACAAATGTAAACATGTTACGGAAATTAACGAAATTTAACGAAACTTGGTTATAAGCAACCGACAATTTGTAATGAATTATTTTGGACATTATTTTTACCGATACTCGTCTGATCAAGAGGTTATTCATGGTCGAGTGGTTAAGACAGTACCAGATCAAATGGTAGCTTCCCCTATGTAAATAGGGGTCGCAGGTTCGAATCCTGCTGGATAGCACACATTTTCGTCATAAAAATTTATCGTGAAATAATCAGGCCGGCAGATATAAATATAAAATACTGTTTAATTAAAAACAGAATATATACTTAAATACGAGTATCGGTAAAAATAATGTCCAAAATAATTCATTACAAATTGTCGGTTGCTTATAACCAAGTTTCGTTAAATTTCGTTAATTTCCGTAACATGTTTATATATATATATATATATATATATATATATATATATATATATATATATATATAATAAACAAACTTTCCATTCAAATACAAGTATCCATTAAAAAACAATAATGTTAAATAAATAAAAATTCAAATATGTCGGCAGTTTCGTAAATTTCCGTATAATTCCGTTATGTTGTCTTTGGCTGAGTTTGTTTACATTCGATACAATCTGAGCAGATATTCCTCGTTCGATAAAATGAATCTGGAGAATGACTATATAATGGTTAAATTGAATCTTGTCTGCCATGAAACTTTTCGTGTGTCCATTGGTTAAACACGTTTGAGCTAAAGACAGCATCACACCGGTGTTGGAAGTATGCAGGTTCGATTCTTGCCAAAAGATAGTTGTTTTCCAAAACATAAAGGCCAGTTAAAATAATAATATACAGTTGAAGTAAATATATATACGTTTCTCTGTGTGTGCATGTATACATAGATATGCACCCACAGACAAACGTGTATATATATTTAAATTTAGCACTGTTTTAAATTATGTTTTGAACGTTGCAGTTATTTTGTACGTTCTTATTCATCTGGATATCTACCAAGCGCCCATAGTTCACAGGTAGAATTTCCCACTATTATCAATCATGGCTAGAGACAATCGAATTTCTACTCTTACTGATGAGCTGTGATACAGCGAAACAGATCTGTCTGCAGATGACTATTTACGCTTTCACTCCTCGATTAAGCACTTTGGAGGAATGGTAGACTTTTTTTTAAAAACGTAACTACACACGCATCTACGCATCGTTCATTCAGTAATGAATTTGAACACTCTCGGCTACTGGCGTGTGTTTACATTGTATATAACAGGCTAAAGTCCGCTTTCCTCTACTGAGTGCCCATAACTCAGCGGTAGAATCGCCGACTGATGTAAATTTGGTCGGGTTTCAATCGGCAATTGGATGCCTAAGCGTACTGATGAACTGTGATACAGCAAAATAATCTGTGAATGACTATATATATATATGCATCCGGATTGTTGCAATGGTAACGGAGCTTGGCACACACTAAATTTTTCTCGCTCGCATCCGTTGTATATAGCAGCGTTTGGAAGGAAAGTGTGTATAGTGTGGATTTCTCACCACACCACAGAGGTTCCATCAGTGACCATGACTTTTGAAGATTTTTAGGGTTAGGTACAACACGCCTCAGCTCCGACAACCACCATATTTAACCAGATTTTTCCCTTGAAGCTATTTCCTCTTCAAAATCAATACCCCACCTGAAAGAAACCAGAATTTAAGACGTCGAGGCAATTCAATAGAATTTGTTCGATATCCCCAAAACATATTCCAGGAATGCTTCCAACAATGGAAACTATGGTGGACAAACTGTGTCACTTCAGAAAGAAACTACTTCGAAGAAGATTAAAAACCGAGTTGATTTGTTTTAGTTTTAATTTTTTTAATTTCTTTTATCGTTCCGGTTAAATTCGTTCTATTTACTTACGGGCAAATAACTTTGGGAAATGTATTAATCCGTCACTTCTCCTTCCAGCTATGGGTTAACTGGCAGGTCATTGGGTTCTGTAGCCTTGGTTGGCAATCAGTCTACCAAAAAAACGTAATGGCAGTCATGTCTCTTTCGATAAATTATTGCCCATGAGTGTATTACGTATGGCACTTAGCTGACTGACTGATTTTTTATTTAATTATTTTTCATATTAAAGTAATTATTATATTTTAATTTGATTATTTATGTATTGAAGTATTCTAAATAATAAATTTTGAATTTAACAGTTTTCTGTAAATATTGTACAATTTTAATAACAGGAAGAGACAATTGAAATTTTATGGCATATAACAAGAAAATAAGGTTTACAAAAATTGATATTCATAGGACATTTTGAAAGCAAGAGAAAAGCAAGACATAACCTAACTAGAGAACATTAGTAAATAAATTGTCAGAAGATGATTTAAGAGAGATAACATAAAGACAAAGTTTATTAAGAGTTACAAATAAGAGGAAATTGTGGAGAGCCATGATCACTTACGACCAGAAGGCACATAGAAGAACAAGCTTGTGTTGTCAGTACAAAGATTTGGTTAGAGAGGCAGAAGACTTAATTTATTGAAAGCTAGAAAGGAGAAGAAATTGTTGAGAGGCACAATCGCCAAAAGGAAATTGTGGAGAGCCATGATCTTTGACGGTGACTGCACATAGAAGAAGATGGTTATGTATGTTCTCTTGGGAAAGGTGTATTTCTTACTTGTATATATAAATGGTTTTATGCTTCTTTTTAGACTGTTACGTTCATATTTTGAAGGAACTGTTGACCTTTATGATTATAACGAATAATTTCTATTTGCCAGTGAAATAATTCTCGAGTAGAAGAGGAATTTAAAATGGCAATTTGTAAATACTCCCCCACTTTTGCATCACTACGTTTTTTTAAATGTCAAGTGAACAGAAGAAAATATAGGAAAATCTTCAAAACTTTTACATTATGAGGAAAAAATCACTCGATTGAACTTTACCAGGTTGTAGTTCCTTCTAAATATATTCTTTATTTATTTGTGAGTCGATTCTTTTGTCATTGTCTGTTTCCTACTGCGAAAAAGTGGTAAAATCTCCCTAAAGGTAGAAGCTAATATATTAAAAGCAAACAGGTCGATGAATATAAAATGGCATAATGGATGCCTCTGTTTTCCTGGGGTTTCGTTTTTATTATTGCTGTTGAAAGCAATGTCTTTGTTACTCCGCTTTCGAAAACACTTACAAAATCTAAGAAAGAGGTCAATATTTGTTTAGTTTTCTATATATTTAAGCGTAAAAAGTCTTTGGAAATCAACGAGCAGCTTTCAGAAGTGCCTATACAATTTTTGTGGATATTTTAGATGAACTGTTTGAAATGACACTGATGGAATATTATAATAGACATGGTTATAATTTCAAAGGTGCAGATAATAATTTTACATACTTCGGAAAGTAATTATGTCAGTGATATGAATTTTGAAACAACTAAGCAAGGAAGCTAAGGCTGAACGGCATAACATGCTATGCGGATTTAGTTTATCACCTGGCCTATCCGATAGGGGTTGTCTGTCAGTCAGTGGGGGTTGGATTCATGATTAACTAAGAAAATTTGCCCGTAATAGGTTGTTGTTTCTTTCTGTAGTAGAATTGTTGCCAATCAAGATTATAGGACATAATCTTTCCCGCTATGCAATCAATAGCTCTAGGGAAAAGTGATGGATTCATGCGATAGAGATATTTGCATGTAAGTGAATATAACGAACCCGACTGGAATTCAAACTAGGTTCTTTCATTTCTCCTTCCGAAATGTTATAGTGCATTTCAAATGTTAACCCTATGGAAGATGATAACTTTAAAAAGCAAAAATATTCCTTACTGTTTGAATTCAGATGGCATTTTTCTGCCACCGAGGCCTTTAAAAACATTTGTGAAGTATTTATTTATTCAGTTTAATCATTTCACTACAAGCAAGGCGGGACCGCCACTAGTGCGCAGGGGGTTACAGCGAAAGAAGAAGATTGGGTACAGGGGGGACATTAAAAAAAAAGATAAAAGATGAACTGGATTCAAAAGGGTAGAAGATGACAGTTGACGTTTCATTTAAATTTTCGAGATCATAGTTATGAGAAATGAAGGGAGTTCTTAGGGGGATAAGTGCGGAAAAAGAAACTGTTGGAGTAGAAGAAGTGGTTACATTTCACTATTTCAACGGTAAAAGGGTGGGACCTATATGTCAATCTAGTAGCGCGCTTCAATTCATGGGGTCAGGGTCAATCAGTTAAGTGCCATACGTGATACACGCTTGGGCGATCATGTCTCGAAAGTGACATGACTGACTGGGCAGAATATTATCCCGCAGTAGGTTGCCATTGCTTTCTGCGGTAGACTGGTTGCCGACCAAGGCTATAGAACCCTATCTGTCCTGTTATTTAACCCATAACTGGAAGGAATAGATGGATTAATACCTTTCCCAAGGGTATTTGCGAGAAAGTGAATGCAATGAATTCAGCTGGAATTCGAACTCGGATCCCCGATTTCTCATTCCGAGCCGATCTGAGAAGTTGCCATTAAAATATTTGTAGAAAAGACAGAGGGAAGCCACGTAACGTTGGTGAGAAAATGACTGAAATCGAGATACCAACTCAATTTCGATTATATTGCAGATCATTTTTTTGGACTTCTTTCAAAAACGTCGAAATTAATAGCAAGAGCACTCGACTAAATATGAAAACATTATTCAAAGCACGTTATGTTAGCTTTAGCCGCCTTAACGCTCCTTGGAAAGGGATATATGCATCGCTTCGTTCGCAAGCCAGAGGTTAATTGCTGTGCAGGCTAGGCACTTTTGTCTTCTGTGGTAACAAAAGCAGGAAAAGAAAAAAAAAACTTTCATTTGAAAACTAGTTGGGCGTTGATCTATCTATCTATCTTAAGCTAATAATCCATCTCTTCTCCCCAGCTGTGAATTGAATAAAAGGACAGATGGGATTCCATAACCTTGTTTGGCAATCGGTCTACCGCAGAAAATAATGGCGATCTACTGTGAGAAACTAACCTACTTAGTCAGCCATGTCTCGAAAGAAACATGATCATCAAAGAGTGTATCACTTATAGCAATTAACTGTCTGAGATGTTAAGCTACTCTGTTTATTATCAATTATTTCACTGATTCTATCAGCAGTGGACATAGATAAACGAAATCAGTACTGTTTGTCACTCAGGAGTTTTTATTTAGTTTGAGGTTCTCAACAGCGTTCTTGTTATTGATAGTCTGAAAAAATGGTGCTAATGAGACGATATTGTGGCGTATATAAGTCATCAGTTGACACCGTTCATTGACTTAGGAAACGTTTATCTTTTAGAGTATGGAAGCTTTCAAAGTTGAAATAGAAATGACAAAGCTATTGCCCCTGAAAAGTTAGGTCAAGTGGGGATTACTTTGAGTTAAATGCAATTTGCGAAGAGCTTAGCCGTATCAGAAGAAGATCAGATACGTCAGGAACATTTATGGTTGAAGGCACGAAAGGTTTGTCCCTTTTGAGAATTGTGCTTGTAATAGTTCAGAACACACGGAATCAAAGTTTTGGATGTTAAATGTTGCTTTTACAGTCTATGCAGAAATGTTATTTGGATTTTTCAGAACTCTCTTGCACTAAATAATGAAAAAGTTGTAATCGAAAGTTTTTTTATGATGGAAATGGTACCAGTGATTATAGTGAGATGTGGCCGTGTCACACTCTAACATAAATCAAGGGTAGCAGTTTGGTACATTGCTAGTAGTTTGCTTTGTGTAGGGGGATAAAATTTTCCATGCCAATAGGAATCCATTCGAGAATGAGTTAGTTTTTTCTGATAGTTTTGTTCGTTTTTTAAAAGGAAGCCGAGAAAGAAGTTTCCTCATTGTTAGACTCGAAACTGTTCCAATCAGCTTTAACGTATCAGTAGATTCTCCGATGAAATGGTACATTTAAGAATGACGTGTATTTTTCCAGTTCACCATAAGCAAGGCGATAATATCTCGAAAATCCCAAAGGAGTTAGTAAGAGTGAAATAGAATAAGGAGATTTTAGAAAGAACCGGAAATCCAGTCTTAAACACGAAACAAGTGATTAACCTATAAAAGAATTACGAACCGGACAGTAGGCAAAGTTACCTAATTCTATTAAAAAAATAGTAAATAAAATTTGAAAGTTTATGTGGAGCCTTTAGAAATATGGCGTTGAAGTAAACTAAAAGTAAAAAACAAAAAACAAACGAAAACCCAATCTTAAACAAGAAACAAAGACGAGCAATGAGTGTGAACAGGACGATATGCGAATCTGCCTACTCCTTCTTCTTCTTCTTTTTTTCTTCTTCTTCTTCTATGTGCCCTGTCCCTTCAGGACGTAGGAAATCATGGATCTCCACGTCTCCCTATCCCTTGTGGCTCTTAGTATGTTTGCTCCTGTTGCTCCTGGCAACCCCGTTCCGTCATTCCCCTGATCAGACCCTTCAAATATGTTATCCGCTGCCTTCCTCTGTCTCTCCTTCCTTCTATCTGACCAGTCAGTATCAGGTTCTCCAGGCTCTCTTTCCTCATTGCATGTCCCAGGAACTTCAGTTGTCTCTTCCTGATGCTCAGCATCAATTTCCTTTTTGTTGCCATTCTTTCTAACACTTCGTAGTTGCTTGTATGCTCAGTCCACGATATCCGTAGCATCCTTCTGTAGAACCACATTTCGGCCGCTTCCAGTTTTGTCCTCATTTTCCTGCTGAAAACAAAAATAAATATTAAATAAAATTATTAAATAAAATTAAAACGGGGACATTAGATGTATGCAGTTCATGTAGACTTTAGAAGGAACCGGAAACCCAATTCTAAACAGGAAACAGGGAAAACAGGAAACCTCAGCTCCTGTATAAATTGTATCACTAGTCTGTCCGAGTACAGCGACTGGGTGGCATACATTTCTAACTATAGGGATGATTTTCTTTAATTAGAATGTCTTTTACCTAAACGAAAGGAGAAGACATTCTTAAACTCTCAAGGTACGCATGAAAATTATTTATAAAATAGCACAGAGTTTGATCGTTAGGTGAATGCTGAATAAAAAAAAGACTGAAGAGAGAAGAGTTATAAAACACAGAAAGATTTAACAAACAAAATGCACGTAAAGTAATAGAAATTTTAATTTTTACAGCCGATCTGTGAATTTAGGGCAGATAGAGCTAACAGGAGTCAATGAAACTAGAAACTAGGTTGGTCTGTCTGTCTGTCTGTCTGTCTGTCTGTCTATCTATCTATCTATCTATCTATCTATCTATCTATCTATCTATCTCAGACTGTTCACAATTACAATCTATCTATCTATCTATCTATCTATCTATCTATCTATCTATCTATCTCGGACTGTTCACAATTACAATCTATCTATCTATCTATCTATCTATCTATCTATCTATCTATCTATCTATCTCGGACTGTTCACAATTACAATCTATCTATCTATCTATCTATCTATCTATCTATCTATCTATCTATCTATCTATCTCAGACTGTTCACAATTACAATCTATCTATCTATCTATCTATCTATCTATCTATCTATCTATCTATCTATCTAATAGTATTAATTCCTTTTTTGTTCAACCATATTTAACTTTTTAGACTTGTCGTTCTGGGTAAAGAGTCTAGAGATAATTTTTCCGTTAAAAGCTAAGAGTTTTTCAGTTTGTTAAAAGGAACACCAAAATAAATTCTAGAAATTATGAACTTGCAGAAAAATCAACTTTTTTGAACTGTTAACCTTATTTTGATTGTTATAATTTCAAGTATTTAGCCAGAATATCTTACAAATATTGTCGACAATGACAATGGGCTATAAAACCTGTTTATTTTCCTTCAAATTTTTACGTTCGCACAAAAATAATTTTGCTCATATTAATCTTTCATTATCTGATTCAGTAATTTGCAATCTGCATTGTGTAACATCTTTTCTGTTTTCACATCGATTTCAATCCTTTCATAATATATTTGTAAGGAAGCTGACCCAGTAATATATCTGCATTGATTTTATTAGCAGAATGAACAGCTGCAAGAAAAATAATACTTAGAAGATCAAGCGAAATCGATGCGTGTATTGAGTTGTCAGCAATTTGATATAATGTTATCAAAAAAATCAGTGATTTATATTTAAGCTACTGGTTTCACTTTCACTGTGTATACGTTTGCATCGTTAATCTTACATGTTTAAGTCGCCTCTGTTCAAATTACAAAGACTTCCCAACTACTCTTCTGCTATTTCTTCATGTCGCGAGTATCTTTCCGTTAATAGTTATGATATTAGAAAAAAATAATCCAGGAAAATAAATTTATTTAAAAAAATAATCAATCTTTGTTTTATTCAATCGGTACACTAATGATTATTGACATGTGGTATTAAACAAAAAATTATTATCTTTTCTGTAGTAAACCATATTGAAAATAAATATTAACTCGCTCGTTAATATTATAGAGTATCTAAATGACCACGCAAAATTATAAAGCAAGTGGTAAGAAAAATTCTCTTTATACCTCAACTTGCATTCTGAATAACCACGAGCGAGTAACTAATAGTTTATAAGTTTAATCAATAGCTGGGGTTACAAACAGTTTGATGTGTCTATTAAATCCATTTCAACTAAAATGTATTGCTGGTAATATTTTTATAATCTTCAAAAATGTATTACTGGTAATATTTTTATTTTCTTTAAAAATGTATTGCTGGTAAAATTTTATGTTTTCAAAAATGTATTTGTGGTATGTGCGTTGTGGTGCAGTGGATATCGGCTCGGAACGAGAAATCGGGAAGCCGAGTTCGAATTCCAGCTGAATTCATTGCATTCACTTACGCGCAAATACCCTTGGGAAAGGTATTAATCCGTCTCTTCCTTCCAATTATGGATCAAATAATAGGACAGATAGGGTTCTATAGCCTTGGCAGACAACCAGTCTACCGCAGAAAGCAATGGCAACCTACTGCGGGATAATCTTCTCACCAGTCAGTCATGTCTCTTTAGAGACATGATCGCCCAAGCGTGTTTGACGTATGGCACTTAACTGACTGATTCGTGGTAATATTTTCTCCACAAAAGTATTGCTGGAATTTAGAATTTCTATAATAAAAGTCTATTTCTATAATTTCATGGTGTTTTGACCCCAGTTTAGGGGTTAACTATTTGTCAATAGCTGCGAATCCAAAATGTATAACAACCTAAAATCATGGTGGACCTGGGAACAACAACAATTAAAAGGTGGTTTCAAGCTTCCCAATCAGAAGCCTTGCGGCTGGATGCAGTTTATAGTCCTACCCAGGACTCGGAGACAGTTTATCGTCATCCGAAATCTTCTAGAAAATAGCTATGAAAAGTGAAGATGAAGGTAGAAAAAATGAAAAAAAAGAAACTTATTTTACGAGGATTGAAAAACCGAATAGTAAAGAGAAGAATAAAACAAAGAAGGAAAAAGAATGTTGGAAAATGAGAGGCGTGGGGAAAAAATAAAGAAAAAAAAGAAGAAAATGAAGAAAAAGAAACTTTTTTTTACGAGGATTGAGAAACCGAATAGTAAAGAGAAGAATAAAACAAAGAAGGAAAAAGAATGTTGGAAAATGAGAGGCGTGGGGAAAAAAATAAAGAAAAAAAGAAGAAAATGAAGAAAAAGAAACTTATTTTACGAGGATTGAAAAACCGAATCGTAAAGAGAAGAATAAAACAATGAAGGAAAAAGAATGTTGGAAAATGAGAGGCATGGGGAAAAAAATAAAGAAAAAAAAGAAGAAAATGAAGAAAAAGAAACTTATTTTACGAGGATTGAAAAACCGAATCGTAAAGAGAAGAATAAAACAATGAAGGAAAAAGAATGTTGGAAAATGAGAGGCGTGGGGAAAAAATAAAGAAAAAAAGAAGAAAATGAAGAAAAAGAAACTTATTTTACGAGGATTGAAAAACCGAATAGTAAAGAGAAGAATAAAACAAAGAAGGAAAAAGAATGTTGGAAAATGAGAGGCGTGGGGAAAAAAATAAAGAAAAAAAGAAGAAAATGAAGAAAAAGAAACTTATTTTACGAGGATTGAAAAACCGAATAGTAAAGAGAAGAATAAAACAAAGAAGGAAAAAGAATGTTGGAAAATGAGAGGCGTGGGGAAAAAATAAAGAAAAAAAAGAAGAAAATGAAGAAAAAGAAACTTATTTTACGAGAATTGAAAAACCGAATAGTAAAGAGAAGAATAAAACAAAGAAGGAAAAATAATGTTGGAAAATGAGTGGCGTGGGGAAAAAATAAAGAAAAAAAGAAGAAAATGAAGAAAAAGAAACTTATTTTACGAGGATTGAAAAACCGAATAGTAAAGAGAAGAATAAAACAAAGAAGGAAAAAGAATGTTGGAAAATGAGAGGCGTGGGGAAAAAATAAAGAAAAAAAGAAGAAAATGAAGAAAAAGAAACTTATTTTACGAGGTTGAAAAACCGAATAGTAAAGAGAAGAATAAAACAAAGAAGGAAAAAGAATGTTGGAAAATGAGAGGCGTGGGGAAAAAATAAAGAAAAAAAGAAGAA
The DNA here is from genome assembly GCA_037127315.1 of Ascarosepion bandense. NCBI lineage: Eukaryota > Metazoa > Mollusca > Cephalopoda > Sepiida > Sepiidae > Ascarosepion > Ascarosepion bandense. Next base: position 148,588 of record JBBBDQ010028922.1, on the reverse strand, counting down.
AATGAAGAAAAAGAAACTTATTTTACGAGGATTGAAAAACCGAATAGTAAAGAGAAGAATAAAACAAAGAAGGAAAAAGAATGTTGGAAAATGAGAGGAAAAAATAAAGAAAAAAAGAAGAAAATGAAGGAAGAAATAAAAATAAAAATAGGAAAAACATAAATAAAAAAAAGATCAATGACAAAAGAAAAGAAAAAGTAGAAAAATGAATAAAGAAAAAAATGAAGAAAAGAAAGGAAAAATGAAGAAAAACAAGAAAGAAGAAAAGCAAGCCGAAAGGTAAAAAAATATAGAAGTTACAGAAGACATGAAAAGGTTTGACATATTTGACAAAAATACAACAAAATTAAACAAAAAACTTCACGCACGTTCAAAATTCTTGTCAATAACAGACCAAAAATTATTTCGTGATTTTTATCATAACGAAGAAAAAATAGTTCCTGACAGTTCTGATTTAACAATTTGAAATTGCATTTTGGTACATGTATGCACACTGATAGAAAATAAAATTTCAACTGTCTGAAAAATGGTGTTGCTTTTGACATAGACAAGTCATAGATAATCTAATAACGTCTCAATACCTGTCATCTTCTGATGTAATAAAGGCAACTTCTTTGTCTAAACTTTTACTGTTGACAGTTACTGCAATGAAGAAAGAGTCAATGGCCAACAAATGCCTTGACAATTTATTTCTTTTGTTCAAGGGTTACAACCATATCGCGTTGGAACACTAGTTCATATATGATTATGAAAGTTAAACAACTTCAGGCCTAGATAATTGCTTGGGAATATCAGATGTAGTGCGCTTGGATGTGTGAATGATGTAATGGTTGACGAATCGAAATTGTTAATCAGAGAGCCGAGTTTTAATTCCATTTCGGTTCGTTATATTCACTTACACGCAAATACCTTCGGGAAAGAAGTGAACCCACTAATTCTAACCGTAGCTATGGGTTATTCAGTAAGATTTTATCAATAATCATTATTATTATTTTAAAAAAAACTCTTACAATATAAAAACATTTCTGACTTTAAATAACCTGCGTACGGTTGATGACTGTAAAAAATAAAAGCAAATTAATCAGTCAAAATCATTTAGTTCAGTTACAATTTTTTCAGGAGGGTTTTCTTCTAGGCCATCTCAAGGCTGAATGGTTATTTTGAAGAATGACTGTCCGCGTAGTAGGTGATAACTATTTTTTATAATCGTTTCACCCCAAGCAAGGCAGTACTGCCACTGGTGCGAAGGGGGTTACATAAAAAGAGAGGGAAGAAAAATATTAACAGGTTACAGGGGATGTCTTAGAATGGGTAAGAGAAGGATAGAAACATCGGCTTGAAGAGAGCTGCGTAAGAGTAGAGTGGGAAGGGAGAAGAACAAGGGGGTGTTGAAGAAAAGATGGGAGTCAAGGAGATGGCAATTGAAGTTGCATCTAAACACTTAGAGATTGTAGCTATCGGAGAAGCAAGTATCCGGAAGGGAGTTTCACAGGCGGTAAGCGCGAGAAAAGAAATTGATGGAGTATATATAGCAATTGTATTTAATTGTTTTTAACTGTAGAAGGGTGAGACCTACGTGCCAGTCATGTTGCTGGAGTAAATTTGTGCAGAGGGACAGCAGGGAACTAAGCGCACCGGGTCAGAAGCCATGAAAATATTTGTAGAAACGACTGTCGGTGAGAAAGTGACTGAAATCAAGCTGCCAAGTCGGGATGGATTACATTAATGATTACATTTCAATAAATATAGAAATATTGGGATTATTTTGATATTTAGTCATATTTTGAATAAAGTTAGGGATTGATTTAATAAAATCATTTTTGGAGGTGGTTTTAATTTGATATTTTTTTATTATATTTTATGTCTGCATTGATTAACAATTAACAACCGATACTCATATAATTTCTGAACGACTTTAGGTTTATGGAAGCGATTCCAAATGTGATCGGAGTCTTGCGGTTGATCCAACCTCTGAATAATATTTGACATGTTTTTATTAACTTATAGTTAAATGCCATACATGATACACACTTGGGCGATCATGTCTCTTTCGATCCGTGACTGACCAAGCAGAAAACTTTCCCGCAGGAGATTGCAATTTGTTTCTGTGGTAAACTGGTGGCCAATTCTGTCCTGCTATTCAGCCCATAACCGGATGGAGAAGATACGGATTAATACATTTCCCAAAGGTTTTTGCGCGTTAGTGACTACAACAAACTGAATTTGAATTCGAACACGGCTCTCCGATTTCTAATTCCGAGCCGCTGCATTAAAATGCAAAACGTAACTTACAATATCAAAACTAATATAAAACAAGCTAGTATAATTTAATTATCATCGATTTATTTCCAGTCACAATGAAATTTTGAAATGTCTACGTTGCTCCTTCAGTTAGAACGTTTACTGTGTCTCAAATTCACTTCAGACCTCAATTGGAACTCATATATACGATTCATTATTAAAGGTGTAAGAAAAAAATGGCCACCTCATATTAACGTTCTAGAAAGTACCTGTCTCCTATTAGGCTTTATCTTTTAAGAGACCGGTTGGATAGAAAATAAAGTATTACTGATCGTTCTAGGCTGGGGATACTTCTTATGATCCAATTTCGAAAGAGTACAAAATAGGTTACACTGTCTTATACACCTGCAATTTCTTTCCTTGCCGTAACTTTATCGATACTCTATTGCAATATCCATGGAATACTAAGCACAGATGGGGTACGTAATATGATTATCTACCTTTCCTATATATATATTGATACGAAAAGGAATGCAGGTACCTCGGTTAGAGTTTGAACCCAGCAATGAAAATTGGACTTTTTCCAAGCCAATAACCTATACGACACATGCAGCCTCCAGGTGTTCTCGTTCTTTCGTATTTAATGTGTTTCTATGTATCGAGTTGGGCCAAACGTTCGTTTGGTTTATTTTCTATTTAATAATCGAACAATCTTTTAGCTAACCCAATACAATATATATACCTTTATATGCAAGGTTAAAATAATATTAATAATATTATATGTTTTCTTTCTTAAAGGGGTTTAATAGGTATATTAAGTACATATTCTTAATGGGGTTTAATAGGTATATTAAGTACATATTTCCTATTTAATAATCGAACAATATTTTAGCTAACCCAATACAATACATAACTTTATATACAAGGTTAAAATAATATTAATAATATTATATGTTTTCTTTCTCAAAAGGGGTTTAATAGGTATATTAAATACATATTCTTAAAGGGGTTTAATAGGTATATTATGTACATAAATGAATATAAATATAATTCAGGAAAAACTATGTATAAAAAAATAATCGTGACCTTTATATGACTCTTCTGTTATCTCTATGAAACAAAAAGGACATGTTGGAATAAAGAATTTAAATTTATTATTTATATAATAACACTTAAATACATATTAAAAAACAAAAACACTGCGCCTCCTCGGGTTAACTTTCACAACAGACTTCACGTGCCATGGCTATATAGAATCCATATCTAAATCCGCTGCTAAGAAATCGGTTCTCTGGAGAAGGGCCAGGAAGTTTTTCCTGTCTGAAACAATCCTGCACATATATAAATCTACTATCCGCCCGTGCATTAAATGCTGCTGTCATATCTGGTCTGGTACTCCTGCTATCCACCTGGATGTTCTTGACAAAATCTAACGGAGAATCTGTAATGTGATCGATCCCGAATTGGCAGCTCAGATACAGTCACTTTATCACCGGCGCAATGTGGCTTCCCTGTGTTTCTTCTACAAATACATTCACGGTTTCTGCTCCGATAAACTTTGCTCACTTGTGTCCTCTATATATGAATTTAATCGAGCCACAAGATTAGCAACTAGGTCCTAATCTTTTACTGTGAAACCAATAAAATGTAAATGCAAATTCTACTCCATCAGCTTATTTTCTCGCACTTTCCACATGTGAAATTCCTTTCTTTCGGGCTATCTATAGATGGAAAAAGAGTTCACCATATTCGGTGGGATGAAGTTGCAATAATAGACATAAAACAACATTGGAAAATAAGAAAACTTAAAGAATCCCCGCATATTTGAGGACGAAACAATCTCCTAAACCGGCTAAACATAGACATGAATACTAGATGGGAAACTGTAAGAAAAAGCGCTTAAGAAAAACAGTAATACCAAATTGTAAAATGACCCTTTACACAAATATCCGTTAAAATAACGTTATATATATATATATATATAATTTGTTTGAACATTATTTTTAATCGATACTTTTATTTGAGTATATATTCTGTTTTAATCAAGGAGTATATTTTATTTATATATTTATTTCTACCGGCATGATCATTTAATATAAATACGTTCGTTGTTAAAACCGTTTCGTTAATCTTCGGAATTTTCCGTAACATTATATATATATATATATATATATATATATATATATATATATATATATATAATCATACGTTCATACGTCTATAGCACGACCTGTAGATTCATACACTAAGCAATTATTTGGTGCATATATATATATATATATATATATATATATATATTTTCTTGACATATGCTATTAAATATAAGAGACAATGAATGTCTATTATGTTTAATCATGAGCCGTTCTAAACGTCGTATTTTTGCTTTAATTTCAGTTGAAAATAAAGACAAAAATTCTCCAACATTTGGATAATTATTTATTGATTTTCTTCTAAGCTTTCGGCTCACATGAGCCATCTTCAGAGAGGTAGTTTAAACTGAAATATTATAAAATCCACCATCACCGACGATTTTATTTTGTGTTGACATAAAACTCCGCTTGGCAACGGCAATAGTTACCAAAAATAATAAACGCAGTTCTTAAGTTTGCGATGCGGTTTTATGACGTCACACCGCGGGATAGCGCGAAATGACAACAAAACCATGTAGTCAAATGCATAGTAATATGTTATTTCCGGTTTTAAAGTTGATTTTATTGAGTGTTGGTTGTTTTGATTTGATGTACATGGCCTCCAACATCTGCAGGTTCCTCTTACTGTGTGTATGAGTAAGGATCACCGTATTGTTGACCAAAATCTGTCTGATATTACCTACATGTTTATGTTTTTCAGAGAAATGTTGTTTAATAGTACTCTGATCAGAAAGATGACATGTAAGTCTACGGGAGAGCGTGGTTGTGGTAAAACCAATATATGTACTAGGTTTTTGATTAGTATCAGAGATGCAATCTCTGAATGGGCATGTAAATTGGTACACTACATTGGTTTTTTGTAAAGAATTTAGTTTAGTGCCTGTTGGGTTATTATAGACTATGAGGTCAATTGTTTTAAACTTTTTATAATATATAATGAGTTTAATTTGATTATAACTTTCGACTGGTTTAACATTTCTACGTATTATGTTTTTGAGAGTTTTTTCATCTTGTTTATAATTATTATGTATTTGGTTGCAATAGTATAAGTTAATAGTGTTATGTTTATTTTGATGTAAACCATTATTATTAATATTATCATTATTGTTAGAGCTATTGTTAAGTTTGTTGAGATACATTTTAATTTGTTGATCAATAACGGAGTTAGGAAATCCATTATTGACTAGTGTTTGCTTAATGTTGTGTAATTCTTTATAAAATATAGATTTGGAAATAGATATCATTTGTGTGCATGGAAGTAATTTTTTTATAACAGCTAACTTATATCGTTGGGGGCATTCACTATTATAATTAAGAAGACACGAATTTATGCTAGTTGGTTTCCTATATAGAGAAGTAGTAAATTTATGTGAGCTAGAATCAATGAATACATCAAGGAATGGGAGTTTGTTATTAATATTAAGTTCTAATGTAAATTTGAGGACGGAGTGACTTTCAAATTTGTTTTTAAGATATTTAATTTGATCGATATTCTTAGCTAAAACAAAGATGTCATCTATATATCTTACATACTTACTTGCTGCCTCGATATACTATATATATATATATATATATATATATATATATATATATATATATATTTGGAGTAGGTAGTACAAAGAAATGGGTTAACAGTCCACAGTTCATAGTATTTACTTTTTTAATGAGTGCTCGATACTTAGTAGAGCAATATTTATAGTGATATTTTTATTATAAGCATTTATAATAAAAACATAGTTTACTTCAACACAAGTACTGTTGTGTTTCGGAATTACATCTTAGTACCTCATCAGTCAATGAAATAATTTGCAGTCAGAAATTACTATGTATAGACATTTAAAAATTTATAAATTTTTAAACATTTTTTACCATATCCAGTCAATTAAGTGGAGTTGTAGAATGCAAATGGTTAGACTAGATTAACTTAGAAAGTAAGTCAATGATTAGTAGAGAAATGGATTAAGAGGGTAGGGGTGGGAAAAAGAATTAAGATGTCGTGAAAAGCTAGATTATGTCATATTGAATATGCTTAAAGAATAGTTACAAATTTATTAATAATATTGTATGTTTTCTTTCTTAAAGGGTTTAATAGTTATATTAAGTACATAAATGAATAGAAATATAATGCAGGAAAAAACTATGTAGACGATATAATGGGCTTTATATCATTTAATTAAAACAAAGTAATTATCTGAGAACTGGAGAATCTGGTATATTAATGCAAGGGGTAGAAATGTAATTGTAGAATTTCGTTATAGCCGAAAATATATTAACTATATTTTAGGGTATATATAAGACGACATGGCAAATAGAAGTTATTGCGTTTGTTTAACAGGTTTAATTCATGGAATTTAATAACTTGAATTTTTTCCTGTAAACACAGAAAACATGGCACGTATACAGCTTTACAACCTCTAGTTTATTATTTTTTTTAAAATATTTTCCATTTTACGTTAGGGGTTTTATGACTTCTTATAATTGTAAATAATTATGTGCTATCGTATATATATATTAAATATATATTAAAAGATATATTAAAAGATAAAATATAATGATACCAACAAGCAAGTAGATTTTTGGTGCTTCTGATGTAGTATTTTTAGACTATTAGGATTTCTAAGGTAGACATAGTGCATTGGTAGACTATAAAATCAATTAGACTACTCCTTTTTAATAGACACTAAATTGGTTTTCGACAATTGCAAGCCTTAGTAATATTAACTTTAATTTTGGGGGGATAGTGTTGATTAATCCAGCTTGTTGAACTGATTATAAATTTTATTATTATCTTTTTTAGTGATCTTTTCAAGGTTATTCATTCAGCTATAACTTTATTTAAGAGTATTTCTGTTAAAATTCTTGGTATGGTTATTATTTCTGGGAAAGCTTTCCTCAACCAATTTAAGGAATTTATGGCTCAACTTAGTACTAACCATGTGGTTAAATGGGGGTGTATACCAAATAATTGTTTTATTTCTATTATTATTGCTATTGTTATTGTATTTGATATAGTTAATGTGAGGGTATTTGTGACCACTAGTTTTCGGGTAGTGTAAGAAAGATTTGCTGTATTTATAAAAGATATCCTTACTGAAAGAGTTATTACTTATTTTCTTTTCACTAGAGGAGGATATGTGTTTGACGATTGATAGCGGGTTATTAGATTTAGGATGGATGTATATAGAACTGGCGTTAGCTTTTAAGTTGGATGAGTAAGTGCTATGGGCTAGATTAAGTGTTAAATCTAGGAAGTCTACTTTTTTTGATTGGTGGTAATTATAACCTTAAGATATAGGCTTTTTAATTCTTTATGTATCAATTTCCTATTGCTATTAATTTTAGTTTTAGTGGACTTTTAACAATCGTAAGACCATAGTTTCTATACCATCCTATGTCTTCAACATTGATATCGATATATACAATGTGGGTTGTACAAAATAAATCGACCCATGAGGCCTGCGGACTCAGCGGAGATCTTGTTGGTCTATTTATGATACATACATTGGTCTATACGCATTACTCTACAGCAATGAATTAGAGTCTACTGTTGGCTGGCGTTTATATACACCGCATATATACAACAGGTTAAATTTGGACCTACTTATGCTCCGAGAGCTTAGGAAGTAGACACTCCGACTGACACCAAATTGGTCCAGTTTCGATCTCGGCTGGAAGCAAATGAATATCTAACCACACTGATGCGCTGTGATACAGCGAAACCGGTTAGTATGTGGAGGACTAGTATATATATATATATATATATATATATATATATATATATATATATATATCACAATATTGTCTGATGATTGCGCCTAGCAAGAAACAGTCTGTCGCCTCTGACTTCAATGTTCATTTTCATATTTGCACGTTCTGTCTTTGATAGTGAGTACTTTATCCTATAAATACAGCACACTCTAAAAATATATCTTCATATATATATATATATATATATATATATATATATATATATATATATTGTCATCCGCAGACAGATCTGTTTCGCCGTATCACAGCTTATCGGTACGGTTAGACTCCGATTGTTTTTTTACCCAGGATTGAAACCCGACCGAAATGGCGTCAGTCGGCGATTTTGGGTAGCAATCTTCTTTTGAATATGTTTCGTTAAAAACAACCGACAAGGAAGATTTTATTAATTTTTGCTTTACTTTTTGCAGTATTCTTACATATTTCCTTTTTGGTGTTGTTATCGAAACACACACACACACACACACACACACACACACACACACACACACACACACATATATATATATATATATATATATATATATATCAGTCAATTAATTGCTATACGTGATACACGCTTTGGCAATCATGTTTCAAAAGAAACATGACTAACTGGGTAGATGATTTTCCTGCAGAAGTTTGCTATTACTTTCTGCGAAATACATATGGCACACTGAAAAGTTCTCAATTCGTTAATGTAAGGGTTTAACATAAATTCAGATGGTCATCAGCAAAAGATACAACCCAAAATGCCAAATACAGGTGGGGGATAACAGAATCAAACAAGTCCAAGAATTTAAGTACCTAGGAAGTGTTCTAACAGGAGATGGAAAGTGCGACACGGAGATCCGAAGGCGAATTGGCATGGCAAAGGACGCGTTCCAGAAGATGAGCAAAATACTAACACACAGGAAGATCTCAATAGAAACGAAGAAAAGAGTGCTGGACTGCTACGTGATGTCAGTTCTTCAGTACGGCTGTGAATGCTGGACAATATCATCGAAAATGAGGACAAAACTGGAAGCGGCCGAAATGTGGTTCTACAGAAGGATGCTACGGATATCGTGGACTGAGCATACAAGCAACGACGAAGTGTTAGAAAGAATGGCAACAAAAAGGAAATTGATGCTGAGCATCAGGAAGAGACAACTGAAGTTCCTGGGACACGCAATGAGGAAGGAGAGCCTGGAGAACCTGATACTGACTGGACAGATAGAAGGAAGGAGAGACAGAGGAAGGCAGCGGATAACATATCTGCAGAGTCTGATCAGGTGGATGACGGAACGGGGGTTGCCAGGAGCAACAGGAGCAAACATACTAAGAGCCACAAGGGATATAGAGACGTGGATATCCATGATCGCCTACGTCCTGAAGGGACAGGGCACATAGAAGAAGAAGAAGAAGTCCTTGTGTCAGGTTTTCGGAATTGATCGAGCCGAGACCATTTATGTATGTATGATGTATTTGGTTTTAATATTTCTTTAATATTTTTCCGCTTTTTACTCGTCCTTTGACACGAGTAATATTGCTTATTGCATTCATCTAGATGCCTGAATAGGTCAGCCCGTTGACACATACTGAACCCCATGATCTAATTCAGAGAACGGTGTAAGGAAAATGTTATTTTTCTTTTCGGTTAATAACCTGTTTGGAAAGCAATCCATGGCAATGAGTTGCCTTTCTGTTGGGGACAAGTGTCAACATTTATCCCTAACAGAAAGAGACCCGCTAGTACTTTTCTCACAAAGCTAAAACAAAGTGTTTGACAAAACTTTTCCAATATTTTTCGACAGTTAAGAGAGGAACGAGATTTAAGAAAAGATAAACAAAAGAAAAACAGTTTATTAGATATCACTTTGTACAAACATTGCTTGTCTTTTAATTAAAAAAAAAGCTGGATTGGTAATGAACTACAATATAAAAATGCTACTGTGAAGGCATGAAACTAAAACATGCTTAAGATGATGGGGGTCTTATGTTTGTTGGAATTTTTTGTTAATTGACTAGTTACTAAGAATAATCAAACAAAGAGGTTATTACACATTTTATAGAACCCTTCTGTCCATTCCCTCGGCCGGGAAGTTTGTAATTTCCTTTCATATTCAACCTCACGAATTCAAATATCGACTGGTCAGTAAACTCTGAATATTTTTCAGAATATGCACCTTAAACTGTTTACCACCCTCTGTAGAAATTATAATGTTTCTCGTTGAATTTGTGATTGAATTAACCTAACTCATATTGTTGCACAACTCCACAACTTTCTGCATTTCACAAAAGGTTTGTTGCATAACTGAATCACTTCATTGCAAGAAATATTAGGATAAAGAAACGAGACGTCCATGGTGAACAAAAACAATAATGAAAATCATTTTTTCATATGAACATTTGTTTATTTTCAAAATAAGATCAAATATATCTCAGACATAAGACGAAGAACATTTTTGCTGAAGGCGATATATGAAAACAAAATAGACACTCTGAGATTTTTTGCCATAAAACGTTCATATTCACTACAAATTGGGCGTAGTGCGAGAAACTTATTAAATTTTTTCATGTATTGTTGGAAAGTCGTAAAACATTGATAGTCTTTTCTCCGAACATTATATGTTCGACTACGATTCTTTTATAAATCTATTTTATTAATTTTTTATTGTCTGAAAATTTCTTCACTAGACGAAATATAGTTTTCTTTGTTCATAATAAAAATAGCGCCTTCTTTGTTAGCAGGTTTAGGATAATTGAGTCATAATTTGCGAGAGAATGAAGAGTACTGCTTTGCGAGGTGGTAAGGTGGTTCCAAGTTTTGTTATGGTTTGATTGTACGTTTTCTTTTTATACTAGCCTGACAGATTTTCAAATATTCTTGTAACGACGGTGAGCTTCGCTCTCGGGCTACCTCTTGACCCAATTATGCCAGATCTGATTACTATCTTTGTCTTCGTTTGTGATTGTTATAGAATTTTCGTCGCCGTTTTTTTTCGAAAAAATACTCCTCCAGCTTGTGACGACGGACAAATTAAAATACTCCCGGTATCAATTTAGTTTTATCAGTAGTTCTAGTACTTAGGCAAGAATTAATCCATGTTATGAAATAAAAATTTAATCTAGAGAAATCTTTAAATTTAATAAATTTATTACAGCTTCATTTTTCAGTGTGTTCTAAATTGTTGAGGGAATATTGATATTGCAATATCTTTTTTAAGATGTTTGTGTATACACTACTTACGTTGTTCGGACTATTGTCCTCATCTTTACTGCCATGTGTACACTGTTTTGGCCGTTGTAAGCACTAGCCTTCTTCAGATGCTAGTAATTTCGAACTGAACTCTTTATTACTATCACTGGTCTATATTATTCTCATTCCATATGCGATGCCACTTCTGGTAGTTATGGAAGTATCTTACTATAACTTCACTCTGTAAGTTATTTGTTCAACGCTGCTGTAGTCTGGCATTGAACCCACAACTTTTCGGATCAAATCAAGTGATGAACGAATAACTTACAGAGTTAAGTTAAAGAAATATAACTACATGGCTACCAGAAGTGGCATCGCACATGTTATTAGGATGATAAACCCCAGGGATCGTAATAATAGGTTTGGTTCGAAATTCTTAGCACCTGAAAAAAGCCTGAGCGTAGACAGGCCGAAACCTCGTATTATGGAAATAAAGATGAGGACAATAGCCCGAACAATGTAAATATTGTAAATATTACATCATCTCAGAAGTATGTACAAATGTTTGTGTGTATCGTGCTTTGGGGCCTTTTGATATTCTTCACTGAACACATAGAACTTGTTTTGCGTCAGGATTTGTTGTGGCGGTTTCTGATATAAATTATGAGAATATTAAGCAGCTGTTTTAGGAGTGATACATTTCCGAGTAAATAGTAAGTATTTACTTGCATTAAAGTGTAAACAGATAAAATAGTATATGTTGCTATTAGATTCATTTTAGTTTTCAGGAAGGGAACAAATCTATTATTGTTAAGATAAATTGAAAATGCGACTTTATTTGGGAGTATTCAAGAATTTCTGGAGAACTTTCTTTGAGAATTGCCTATAGACAAATTTCAATGCCTATCCTAGGGCAAGAAGACCACAATCAAATTGACCGACTTAAGGATTGGATATGTGAAGTTGTGTTATAGTAGGTGTTATGTCAGCTTGTGGTAAGTAATGTTATTTGCAACTTGAGTTTGTAAGATACAGGTATGTTTAAACAATCATAAATATCTCAATCAGTTAAGTACCATACGTGGCCACGCTTGGGCGATCATGTCTCAAAAGAGACATGACTGACGGGGCAAAAGATTTTCCCGCAGAAGATTGCCATTACTTTCTGCTGTAGACCTGTTGTCAAACAAGTCTGTAGAATCTAATATGTCCCGCTATTTTATTCATAGCTGGAGGGAGAAGAGACCGTTTAATACATTTTTAAGGGTATTTGTGCGTAAGTGAATGCAACGACACGCAAATGCATAAATAAACATATATGTTTCCGAAAAGTTTGTTGATAAAGTAAGAATTGTTATTTTGTGTGTAACAATTGTGCGGTGTTAACATTATGTGAAGAAATATGTACGGGAAAAGATTGTAGATTGCATTGCAATTTCCGGAAATTCTTTTGATAACCACTGTGAAGCCAGCATTCATAAAACTGTCGCATAACTTTTATTTAGAAACTAAATAAGTTTTCTTCGTATTTGTCAACTTAAAAAATGGCAGTCTAAATTCTTCTCCTGCGGTAGTAGTAGAATTGATATACCTCAACTGTTTAGCTTCTTCTCTTTCTTCGAACTTAAAGAGGAAATTTCTTTTTTTTCGAAGTTTCCTAGAAAATTACATAACGAAGTGAAACGGGATTAAGATGAAAAAACCTGTACGAGATTGACCAATTTAAAGCTGTGTTGTTGGATGAAAATATCCATAACAAGATAAGAAATGTTCTTCTTTATTAAATTAAACTTAATATCAAAAGAGTCATCTGATTGCGATGGACACACGGGAATTGTTGATGTCAAACTTTTACATACTACCGCTGGATCTAGACAAACAACGAGAAACACGTGTAGATATAAATATATTATATTTTTATTCTTCGACGGTGACAGCTGTGTGGAGCAGGAACGTAGCCGTAGAGAGTTCGCACATACAAAGGAACTATCGGAATTCGTTAGCCACTTTCAGTATCTCCAGCCAAAAATATTATATAGTCTTAAAACTCTCACGCGACTTAGATGGCCAAGCCTCTTCACCCATGCATTTATGCTTTTTCGGATTGTTGCTTTGTTGCTTTATCTATGTCCGGATTTATCTGTCAATCACACTCGCCGTCCAATGCCTTTCAAACAAGCTGACGCTTGTTTTTGTCATTGCATTTTGTTGACATCTTCTACGACCGGATATATCTGTCAATCACATTTTTGTCTCTTGTTGATATTTATCTACGTCCGGATATATTGGTCAGCCACATCCTTGTAAATTTGTCGACTTTACGTACGGCTGGGTGTACCTGTCAATTACATCCGTCTTTCGGAATTACAAAAGTATCAGGGACGTTCTTTTGGAGCCTGCAGACATGTAGCAAAAATCTGGTGACTTGTTATTTTAGCGGATAAAACGCTTGAGCTGCTTGAATGAACTCGGATTTTTCACTTTAGATTCATAATTAAACAAAACAACGGTTTTGGGACAAGGATTTTGTTCTGGTTAAAATTAAAAGGGCTAACAAACCAATTGTGAAGAAGAACATGACACAAAGGTCAAAAATTATAAATCTATAAGCTTAAGAATTATTTCAATTTTTCCGGCGTCAGAATTTGAAGGAAATTTTTTCTAAAAAAATTGGTAGCAAAAATTCTACAACAATCACAAAGGAAGACAAAGATAGTGATTGAATCTGGCATAATCGGGACAATAAAATATTAATCCTGGTATCAATAGGCAACCCGAAATGGAAGCTCACCTTCGTTACTAGAATGTTTGAAAATCTGTTTGGCTGGTATAAGGGAAAATGTAAAATGAAGCCATAATAAAACCTGGAACAACCGTACCATTTCGCAACGCAATGCTCTTCGTTGTTTAGCGAATGATAATTCGATTATCATATAAATGGCAGACAAAGGAGGCACTCTTCTTATTATTCTTATTAGGAAATATATATTTCGACTTGTGAAGAAGTTTTCAGGGACAAAGGATTATGAAGAAATAAAAACAGAGTCAAATTTTTATTACAGGAAAAAGTATGTACTGTTAATTTCTGTAATGAAAGGAAATAGTTTATAAAAGATACAGAGTCTAATATATGATGCTCAAAACAAAGAAAACCTATGTTTTACAGCCTTCCACCAATTCATTAAAAAATTTATAATTTTTTTCACTACGCCCGATTATTAGTGGTTAAGAATATTGTACGGCTAGAGGTTTTTTTTTATCTTCTATAGCAAAAACGTTATTCGTCTTATATACGGAACACATTTTAACTTACCTTAAAATAAATATATTTCCAGAAGGAAAAAATGATTTTCATTTTTTGGTCATCATGTATGTCACGTCTCTTTATCCTAATATTTCTCATGAAGCAGAGATTCATTTATACAACAAAGATTTTGAGAAATGCAAAAACAAAACCATTCTATCAAACTTTCTATGTAGAAATACGTTTCAACTTGAAAAACATCATATTTAAGTTTGAGAAACAGTTTTTTCATTAAATCTAAGAATGCGCAATGGGTACAATACCATGACCTTTAACTTGGAGTATGTCTTTATGAGAAATTTCGAAGAAAAATTAATTGAATCTTTGTAATCACAGTGCAGCCACGAACCAGAAATTTTACTGCGATTTACTGTTTATATTTTTTTTAATCTGAGAAGATAAGAAGTAATGCCTGTTAAATCTTTTACAGTTTTGGGATACTTTTGAGCAAAAGAATAATTTTCGATCACAAATTTTAAAATTCGTATTTCCAAAATGAGCGCCGAAATTCTACACAGGAAATTTTAAGAAATCGTCTTATGACCGAATTATTTTGCTAACCTACCTTTTGCTTCTGTCGTAGCTCTGATCATTTTTATCACCCGATAAAATCAAAAACAAAGTGCCATGGTTCGCATAAATCGAATTTGAATGGAGATAAATGATTATTGAAAGCTAATAATTTTATTCGGTATTATTTCAAGCACGGCTACGAAAGATCGCGCCTGAAATGAATTGCGAATGAAAGAGCTAAAAATGACGATTACCATAATTTTATGCCAGGTCAAACCAATGATAAACACAATAAAAATTCTGACAGAATCCTATTAGACATCAATTGGTACCGAAAATTTGCTGCAATTTCGAAAATCCTACACGATAGTTCTGAACACAACGCGCAAAAATATCCACATTTTAAAAAGATTTTCTCACACCGACTAGAGTTTCGTTCAAAAGGAATAAAAGTCAATAGACACATTTTAGAACGTGTAGGCTTCTAGAAAGTCAAAGCGGCATTAGAGTTTCGAATCGTTGTTCCGCCAAAAACACTTGTAAAGGAGGAAAGCCTTGTGCGTTTTGCAGCAGTATCACTTAATTCTGTCACAAATTTAAAGAAAAACACCAAAGTTTCTACAGAGGGTGGTAATAATACCAATTTCCATTTAAATATACCCCGTTCAATGACCTGATTTATGCAGTTTTCACAACGGAATAATTAACTAATAGATTCAATGGACACAGGTATGATGTCAGTCACAACAATGTGACTTCACCAAAGCTTGCTGAACATTTTAGTACAAATGACTGTAAAGCTTTTATCCAACACATGGCTCAATGGATAAAAGCATCGTTTAGATCCAGTGACTTGAGCCAAAAAATTGTGTTCAATACCTGGCTACAGTAATGCTGAACAAATAACTTAGATAGTTTAATTAAAGGGAGATTACATGACACCCAGAAGGAGCATGTCACATGGAAACAAGAATGATATACCCCTGTGATCGAAATAAAGGGTTCGGTTCAAAATTCCAAGTACCCGAAAAAGGCCGGAGCGTACAACCCTCCTGAATATGGCAATAAAGATGAGGACAATGGTACGAATAATGTAAAGTAAAAAAATACTATATCTCAGAAGTATAGACAAATGATTGTACTTTCGACAAACATCTTAAATAGCATATCTGAACAAATATTCAGAATTTACTGACTTGTCGACATTAAAACTCGTGAGGTTGGTTTTCTAAGCAATTTACTAACTTCCCGAACCAGGAAATTAACAGAATGTTAAGAGAGTTTCATAAGATACGTAACTGTTTGACAATTCTTCTTAATAAATCAATTAATGGAAAATTTCAAAAAGCATAAGATCAACATCAGATTAAGCACATTTCAGTTGAATGTTTTGAAGCTAGCATTTTTATATTGTCGTTCATGACAAATAAGCCTTTTTTTCATTCTATGACAAGCTACCTTAGCAAAGAGTCATATAAGTTTTGGTGTATTTTTATACTTAAAATTTTGTTTAAACATAAAAAAAATTGTATTGAAATATTGAGACAAAAATTGTATTGAAATATTGTTTAACAATATTAAATACTGTAACATTATTTTCTTTTTGTTTAAATTGCGCGCTTTTAACTGTTAAAAACTATTAGTACAATTTCGTCAATCATTTTGTTTGTTGTTCTTCTTTTTCTTTTTCTTTTTCTTCTTCTTCTTTTTCTTCTTCTTCTTCTTCTTATTATTTTTATTAACACTTCTAGTACTTCAACTGTAGTACTACTATAAAAACTTGAAATAAAAAGTCTCTTGACTGAACCTAATATATAACAAAAGGAGAATAGTTTTAAAATGTTTATAAAATAGTTTAATGCGAATAGAATATTTCATATTTGTTTCTTCTATTTTGAAGTTTGTAATTAGCTGTCACTTAGAAGATACACACATATTTAAATACGGATAATAGTAATAAAAATTCAGTTATGTCGCTAAAAAATACTCTGATGTAGACAATTAGTTTTATATATTGTCAGGAACGATAAATATACCTTTAAAAAAAAGAAAAGTATATATTTTAAACAGTTTTGATACTTTGAAAAAATACAACGCTGAATTGAAACCTTCACTTCATGTGGATTACAATTTTACCCAGTAAAAATAACAACTTTAGTGGGGTGAGGTTACGGACCTCTTAATCAGAGTTGCTTATTTGATTTGGTTTATCGTGGACCCTAATAGGTACAACCAACATGGGTCAGGGTGGACCTGGGAACAATAGCAAATAAGAGATGGTTCGACGCCCCTGAAAACCTTCAAACTCCCGATTATGGGTCTTGTTCCGCATTTAGTTTATTGTCATACCAAGAAATTATACAGTACATCAATATAAGGTTAACAACAATCTTTATTTAGATAATAAAATATTATGTATTAGAATTTCTAGTGATTATCTGTGGAGATTAAGCTTTCTGAAATCTCCTTCGGTTTTTCTCGCACCCTAGCTGACCGCAGCAACATTGTTATATAATTAATGTAACTTCCTAAAAAAAAGCAGTGGTTCTCTGCCTACTTTGCATAATGAATCCTTTTCTTCATAAGTCAGATTGTCATTCCCCAACTTCCCAAGATTGCCAAAATCAAAACGTACATAATAGGCATATATTGTTAAAAATATTCATTCTTTCCATATTAAGATATGTACTGCCTATATATATGAGATCAGGTATTTTAACTATTTACAATTTACATTTTTGGCCTACTTCCTCATGTTTATAGCCAGATTCACGACGTTTCGATCGCCGTACATCCCGGACTTCTTCAAGTGATATTTTTTGGAATTTTGAACTGAACCCTTTATTTAGTTCACAGGTAAGATTGTTATAATCCCACGTGTCATAGCCTTAGATATGTCCGTTTTACTTAATTCCGCTTGTTAACTCAACTTTCTAAGTTTTTGTTTCTTCTGTTGTGGCCAGAACTCACAATTCCCTGGGTCAAGTCACATTTTGGATTCCTTAAGATTTTGTATTTTCTGGTTATGTTCTCTGTCTAGCATAGACATGAGTTTTGGCGCCTTATAAACGTAATATCTCAGTACTTTTTTTTTTTTTTACCAGAGCTCATATAACGTATTTTTCTAGCTCTCTGTATTACTGGTTCTCATATTATATTCATGTCATCAAATTATCCCACAGTATATTTGCATTACTTTCTGCTGTAGTCTGGTTGCTAGCCAAGGGTATAGAACCCAATCTGTCCTGTTATTTAACACATGGCTGGAGGGAAGAGACAGATTTATACCTTTCCCTAGAGTATTTGTGCGTAAGTGGATGCAAGGAATTCAACTGGAATTCGAACTCGGCTCCTGAATTTCTCGTCCCGAGTCTATATCTACTGTACCACAGTACACTCGGAGTAATGGATAGCGGCTCAGATCTAAATTCATTACTTTCACTTACGTCTTTGGGAGAGATGGGAATCCATCTTTTCTCTCTACCCAGCTATGATAGAATAGTTTTTAGACAGGACAGACGGCGTTTTTTAGCCGTGGGTGGCAACAGGTCTAACAGAAGAAAATTCTGAATTTTAAACAAGACTGTAGGGTGTTGGATCCTTCAGGCTATCTTGCCCAAGATATACCACTTCTATTGCAGCTGCACTGCAGTACTGTGGTGACAAAACCCTTAGAAGTTACAGGGCACAAAATCGTGAATGATCAAATAAATAAACTGAAGCTTATTGTAATAAACAAAAAGTTCACTGGAATGCCAGGGTATTGCAATTCAATAAACAAAATTTGTAGATAAAAACTGTCAGTCAATAAGTCAGTCAGTCAGTTAAATGCTATACATGATACACGGTTGGGTGATCATGTCTCTTTCGATCCATGACTGACTAGGCAGAATATATAGTTTGCCATTTTTTGTAATAGACTAGTTGCCAACCAAGGCTATAAATCCAATCTGTCTTACTATTAAATTCTTTTATCCAGATTAGCTAGTTAAGTGCCATATGTGATACACGGTTAGGTGATCACGTTTCTTATGATCCATGACTGACTAGACAGAAATTGTTCCCACAGTAATTTTCTTTTTGTGAGAGACTGGTTGCCAACCAAGGCTATAAATTCAATCTGTCCTGCTATTAATTTGTTTGATATAGATTAGTCAGTTAAGTGCCATACGTGATGCACAGTTGGGCGATCATGTCTTTTTCGATCCATAAATTAAACAGAATATTTCCTCGTAGTAGGTTGCAATTTCATTCTGCAGCCAAGGCTATAGAACCAAATTCTGTCCTGCTATTCAACCCTTGAATGGAGGGAGAAGAGATGGATTCATACCTTTCCCAAGGTTAATTTGCATGTAGGTGAATGTAACAACTTCAACTGGGTTTTTCGATCTCTTATTCTAAACCGATACTCATTAAAGCACGAGCCGAGTTCGAATTCCAGTTGAATTAGTTGCTTTTACTTACGCAGAAATACCCTTGGAAAATGCATTAATCCGTTTCTTCATTCCAGTTAGGGGTCAAATAACAGGAGAGACTGTGTTTTCTAGCCTTTGCTGGCTACCAGTCTACCGCCAAAAGTAAAGACAACCTATTACGGGATAATCATCTGCCCAGTCTCTATCCCGTATGGCCCTTAACTGACTGACTGACGTATGTTTCATGTATTTTACGCAACTGTAATCTTTACCTTCTATGCTTTTAATAGATCCCGAATAAGGCCTTTGTTATTCCATAGAATTTCATTTTCTCTTACCTCATTTATCAATATTTTAGTAATTAATTATAGTATTATTATTAATTATCAGTTTGTCTGATTATATTGGCTTATTTCTACATTGGAAAAATCGTTGTGTGCGGCAGGTAAAATTGGAATTATCCAAAATTGCGAATATTTGTCAACTTAAAAAAAAATCATTCGATATTTATTTCCACACTATTTGCTATTTTATTTTGTCCAGTTATTTTAATTTTGTATCATGACTTCAAGTAAAAGACGTTCAATTGCTCTAATCAATTTAAGACGAGTGTCCATCAAACAGATGAACTTTTCTCTTAGATTCATGAAAATTCCATTCTTTCATTTTTGGTTTCGCACTGAGGCATTTGAATTAGAACTCGTTCCCTTATATTACTAGACGATAGTTTTTTTTAATGAGTCAGAGGCTGGTATAAAGAACCGGTGAAAGAGCCCAAACATGCGTACAAAGTGTGCGCATTGGCAGACCCACACAAAGAATTACACCCATATATATATATATATATATATATATATATATATATATATATATATATTAGTCATCCACATACAAGCCTGTTTCACTGTATCACAGCTCATCAGTGTGACTAGACATAACCACTTGTTTCTGGCCGGGATCGAGACTCGACCGTTTTGGTGTCAGTCGGAGTCTCTACTCCCTAAGCCATAGGCGCATGGAACCAGGGGAAGGAAATTTTAACGCGTTGTATATAAGCAGTGTATACACACGCCAGTCACCGAAAGAAATCAATTCATTTCTAAAGAGTCACGCAGTGGAAACTGTTTTTAAAATTTCTTCTCCAGAGAGCTCACTCGCAATGAGAGCATAATATATTAGAGCATTATATATATATATATATATATATATATATATATATATATATATATATATTACACCAAATTTTACGAAATGAATTGACCCCAATATATTTTTAATGGATACTCGTATTTGCGTAGATACTTTGTATTTGTTTTAATCATTTCACCCCAAGCAAGACGGTACCACCACTGGTGTGCACTGGGCTAAATAAGAAAGTTAAAGTTTTAGGCAGGAGGAGAGAGAAGACAAAGACGAACCAGCTACAGGGGGTGAGGGAGAAGGACAAGAGAAGGATGTGAACACAGGAGTGAAGACAGTTGTGAAGGTTGAGAGAAAGGAAAAGAACAAGAAACACTCGTTAGATCTAACTGTAAAATGGTGAGACCTTGTTGCCAGTCTGGTTGCCCGAGTAAATTCTTGTGGAGGGGACACCAATGACCTAAGTTCGTCAGAGAAGAAGCCAGGAAAATATTTATAGAAGAGACAGAGGGGAGCCAAATCCCGCCGATGAGAAAGTGGTTGAAGTCGCGCTGCCAGGTCAGGATCAATCACATTACAGATTCTTCTTTGGAGCCTGTCCAGAATACTGAGACGAACATCATTATTTCATGCACCGTCGGATGGTTGATTTGTATATGTGCAAAATGGATTCAGGTGGAAAAAAAAACTTCCTGGCCCGACACAGTAACCCAACCTTCCTAGCTAGTGGATTTAGCTATTGATTCAATATAGTGATTCCACTTGTTGTCGGAAGAGAGGGTAAGGCCGAGGAGATGTAATATATTGCTTTCGTGGAGACTTGCTTGGCCCATGCTTATGGGTGGCAGGGGAGATTTCCTTTGATGTTTGACAGATAGGAGTTTCTTTTTAGAATGATTAAAATTTACCAGCCATTTTTTACCCTAGTCCACCACTGAGTGGAAATCTTTCTCAAGATCAGCGGCGAGGTTGTGTTTGTCCGCCAGATTTCTTACTGATGCGGAAGTAAATGGTGGTGTCATAAGCGTAAACGCCTACTTGGATTTGATCACCTCTGGGAGATCATTTATGAAGATTAGAAAGAGCGTTGGGCTTTGGCTAGAGTCCTGGGACACACCAGCGTTTGTGTTGTAGGCTGTGGAGGCATGCCCATTCAAGACAATATTCATTGTGCGGTTAGATAGAAAAGATTGGATCAGATCAAGCAAGCGTCTAGTGATACCATATACCTTAGAGATATTCATAGCAACATCACGAGCCTTGTCGGAATTATCAAGGGCCTGGTATATGTACTCCGTGATGGTCGTTAGCATCTCGGCAGTAGACCTGACAAACGGAATCCATACTGTCTGTCTGAGAACAGTTTATGAGCAGTGAGATGTTGAACTATCTCAGAATTGATAATAGCCTCAAACACTTTTCCGAAAATTGGGAGGAGGCCGATAGGGCAATAATTACATGGATCCGAGTGTTCACCTAAGTTCTTACACACAGGAATCACAGAAGAGGATTTCCAGCAGGCAGGAAAAGAGGAAGCAGAAAAGCAGTAATTATAGAGTTTAGAGAAAACAGAGGAGAGTTCAGGAGCACATTTCTTCTGGACAATGACCGGGATTCCGCTCGCCTTATGCAGGTCTAGCTTTGATATTGTCATAGATACCAGAGACAAAGCTATGTAAACATCTTTCAGTTGAGCCTCAGTTCTAAAAGGGAAGTTGGGTGTGGGTACTCCTGACGAGTGAAATGTGGAGTTTGATGAAAATCTGCGAGCAAAGCACTCAGCCTTGTTCACAAGTGTCGTGAGGACTTCAAATTTATTGATTAAGGGAGGGATGAGCATTTACTGTTGTTCAGCACACGTTTGCACAGCCACCAATAGTCCTTGGAGCTGAACTTGCAGTCAGCTATGTGCTGCCTCATTCTCTCAGCAGACAATAGCTTGGCGTTGTTCAAGATCCTCTTACACTCATTACGAGCAGAAACGAATAGGTGTCTATTGTAGTCAACTGGGTGGCTCCGAAATAGCCGGAAGTAGTGATTTCTATGAGAAATGGCGGCCGAACAGGCAGCAGTGAGGTGTTGTCCTCAACTTGGAGACTGAACACTTTTCTCCAAGGGACGTCGCATAGAAAATCGCGAAAGGCATCCCAGTGTTCTCTTTGGTTGCAGTAGAAGATCCTGTTGGTAGGAGGCTTCTGGGAGGAGTGAGAGTGAAGAGAGATATTAAGAGAAACATCTTGATCGGAGTTATCGAGAAGGCAAATCTGCGAGACATGGCAAGAGTCAGGTACAGAGGTGAAGCAGAGATCTAGTAAAGAAGCGTGTCCTGAAAGGATACTGGTAAAGCGCGTGAGGAAATCCACCACTTGCGAAAGGGACGGAGAAATAGCAAAGTTCATGGCATGAATGCCAGCAGAACCAGTGACAGAGTCTTTTAGCCACTTGGCATGATGGGCGTTAAGATCTCCGAACACAAATATGTTAGCGAATAGGTGGGAGTAAGTGGCCCTATCTATATTGTCAGAGATGCTGTCTAGCAAGGAGAAGTCAGGAAAAGAGAGGGAACGGTACAGAAAGAAAAGATAGCTAACCGATTTGAGAAGTGACAGACCAAGACACTTGGATGAATGGTTAGAGTTTTCAAGAGTTGTCACTCTATCTAGAGGAAGGTGTTCACTGACGTAAACATTTGAGTCCTTAAGAGGGGAAGGTAGCCAGAAATCGAGAAGTCAGGGAAAGGAATTGAGAGGTTGAGATTATTATCACAAAGCGCTAAGATGTCAGGGGATTGTTTGTGGAGAAATGATTTAACACTACAGAAGTTGGTTCGAAAACACCGGATGTTAGTAAAGGAAATGTTAAGAGGTTTAAGTGATTTTATCTTGCCTGGTTTAAAATTGTTTGCAGATATATGTTTGTTCATATTTGTTGTTGTTAGAGAAAAGAGATCTTGAGTAGAGGAGGCAGACGGTCATTAACTGCGACATTCACTGGAAGAGAACTGGTGCGGGCTGCAGCAAATTGTGGCCTCAGGCTTGCCCACCGAAAGCGCCTGAAGGGATACTTATTAATGGCACGGCAAGAACCTCGATATTATGCAACTGTTGATCAGAGCAGCCGCACTTGACGCAACACAAGAGTTAGGGATTCTAACTACTAGTCGGAAGCGACAACCAGGAAACTGCCAACCCGGTATCCTCACAATGAACAGACGTTACCATCGACCACGCACGTCGCAGTAAAATCGCGGAAGCACCAATACTGAGGTCTGAAGAGAGGAAGAGAGCCGAAAACCACTTTCTAAACAGGGAACAAGGAATAAGCCTCTACAACTATTCAGATAGAGGTGGGAGGAGTGTGAACCGGGCGATAGAAGCGTCCATCTACCCCAATTAAAAAAAATAATATATACCCGTATTATATGCATCAGCTGCGCTTTCGAGATATCTTAAAGGAAATGCTGCATATTGGGTATCCCGTTGCAAAGGGATATGCTGTAACGTTGGCACCACTGAACACAACCAATCAACCTGGATAGAGTATGTGTTGCTTCAGGTGGTCGCCATGAAAAGTGGATCTTAGACCTGTTGTTGAAGGCATACAATTGCGTTCAAAACATTTAAATTTCGACATGAAATAAATATTGTTAACGTATGTTTCTTATAATATGTAGATATAATGTAACCCTATTTCAAGAATGGGTGGTAATAGTTTTTTTATTAATTTTAAAGATGAGAATAGATTAAATAAAATGGGTGAATACAGTTATTTTGTCAGGAAAAGTAACCGAAGTGATAAAAAAATAGGAAAAAAAGAATTATTTCTGTCGGGAAGAATAACTGAATTGATTGAATCCGAGTAAACCGATTCTAAACATAACATTGTCATCCTATTTTCGACAAAGTGTGACTTTAGGTCAAAATTAGACTGTGAGGATTTCCTATTTGAAAACGTATGTTGAAAACGGATAGGCTAGTGATAATAGAGAGTGAGTTTACTTCCAATCTTAGTGAAGGGCTCAGAGACTCAGTCGAAATGGTTCACAGATGTTGTTTTCATTTTGATCTGGTAAGAGTTATACAGTGAGGGTAAATTGAACTCCCCGTGACTACCCGTTACTTTCCCGGTTTTGTGCTTGTTTAATAAAGACAACATTAATGAAATCGGGGTCCATGATTGGAAGGATTCAGAGTTAGCTGGAGTTCACTGTTAGAAATAGATTAGTTGAGGCTATTGATTTGAATGAGGTCGTTTAATGCGGTCGGAGTGAAATGGAATTGCTGCTAAAAACAATTGAGTAAACCATAACTCAGAGAACATTGTTACTGGATGTATTTTTGATATACCAGAAAACTGCTGAGTTTCACCAGCTTTGAAATGCTTATTGTTATTGTGTATACAATCGACACACACACACACACACACACACACACACACACACACACACACACACACACACACACACACACACACACACACACATATATATATATATATATATATATATATATATATATAACATATATATATATATAACATATATACATATATATAACATATATACATATATATATATATAACATATATACATATATATATATAACATATATACATATATATATATATATAACATATATACATATATATATATATATAACATATATACATATATATATATATGTATATATATATATAACATATATATATATAACATATATATATAACATATATACATATATATATATATATATATATATATATATATAACACACATATATATATATATATATATATATATATATATAACACACATATATATATATATGACATATATACATATATATATATATATATATATAACATATATACATATATATATATACATATATACATATATATATATATATATATATAACATATATACATATATATATATATATATATATATATATATATATAACATACGTCTGTAAGAAGATTCTACTGTTTTTATTCCGTATCGCAGATCGCGTAAATCCGGTCTTAATAATATACTCGACCCCTCGCGTGTCAGAACTAATGTACCCAGGTGATAACGGGCAATCATACTTTGGCTGGTCCGAAATTAAAATAAACATAAGGGTCAAAAAGGATTGGTCAGGTCACGTCCTGAGTCTCTCGGCTTATAGGCCCATGAAAGAAATTCGAGAAATGGAAAAGTTTTCTTGAAATGTCAAATGTCCGCAAACCATAAGTTGCATTGCGTCACGGCTCAGTGAACTTTCACGGTTTTCTCTGTGTATAATTCCTTGTTAATATTTATCCCTTGAGACACGAAAACGTTAGTTTCTGGGTCATTTTCCTGAAGTAACTCACGACTTGTTGAAAGAATGTGATCATTTTGATGATTAAAAACCCTGTTCAACAGTGAGCAGTTTCTCATAAGGAAATATATTGTTTTTCAGCTTACCATCAGCAGTTATCTCAGGAACTGCTTCCTTCTTTTAAGCGTCTTTGTCATTGTGGCTCTTGAAAGAATCGGGCTGCTCCTCGGACAATTTTATTACTGAAATTCTTGGATTGAGTTTGGTTTTTTAACACGTCCATCTAATGAGTTTTCTCGTTCTATCTATGATGGAGGAAGTCTCGTTGTATTGATTAATTGTCCTTTTGGTAAGCGTTCTATTGATTCCAAATTATTTTTCAGTTTAAAATCCCCGGTGTAGTCAATGATATATATGCTCATTGATATACGTTCTTTTAAATTCTTGGATATTGTTACTAGTTAATATTAAACACTTGGAAAAATCAAATAGTACACGTTGTTGGGCTAGTATAAAAACATAAACAGTAGTGTCATGACTGATATTTAGAAGTAGAATTAATTTAAAATTTTGAACCATATCTCTCTCTATCTCCTTTTACACACACACACACACACACACACACACACACACACACACACACACACACACACACACACACGTACACACACATAGAATAAGTAAAGAGCAAGTAGAAAAATTGTTATCAATTTACCATGTTTTACCATTTATTTAAAAGACCATGTTTTACCATTTATTTAAAAGACAGGAAATTAAAATCTAAAAAAATATTAAAAACAAAGAGACAATACTCTGGAATGTTGACTGAGGTTTGATTCTATTGTTCAGATACGTGTCCCGTGTAATAAAGCAATAAACGTTTATTTTAGATGAAATTGTCTTTATAAAGACCAACGCTTGCCCGTTTATATGTACGTCTGTTTAATAATACACGTGAAAAGTGTATTTATACGATAGATAATTGTCTAAAATATGTGTATGAGAAGAGTTCCTTGTGAAATCAGTTGACGCGATAACTTAGTAACGAAATGTACTGTCCATCGACTTTATAATAAAGCCACATGCTCAACACTTTCCTCTAATATCTACTTCATGCAAAAATTATAGTTAATAAATAAATTATAAGCATTTTAAAAAAAGTTATTTTTATCACCCTATAGATAAATAGACAGACACTCCCTCCGTCTAGACATTGGATGTGATAAAGTCACTAATTTAATTTGATTTAAGAGTACTGCTTATCTTCAAAGACATCAAGGTATTTTCCTGGGCATAAGTTTTGTATTTCATTCATTCGAACCTAAAAAAAAACAAACAAACAAAAAGAACAGACGCTCTGATGAAAGGCGTCATTAAGAAATTTTTAACGTTGTCTCATCTTTATATATATATATATATATATATATATATATATATATATATATATATATATATAATAAATGTACTATGGATAGGTTAAAGAGTTGTTTTTTAGTTGCATAACATTGAATAACCTTACTGCATTAACGACTGAAACCTTATGCGTTTTTTTTTTATATTACTCAAGTGCTGTGCTTCTTAGAGAACAAACGGTTTTATTTACGCCATTCAATCGTCTTTACAGTTCTCTTTTAAAAATACCAAGGTTCAGCCAGTGACTGTCATTCTATATAAAGACACTGTATTCAGTACGTGAATGAATTAGTGAGGGTGTTGTGTGCGTGCGTGTGTGTATATGTTATAGATAGCAAAGGAAGAAACAGAAAGTAAGAAAGAAAGAATGAAAGGAAGGTGGGGAGAGGAAGATAAACGAATGTACATGTAACTATCCTTGGTAGCCTCTGCGGATGTCGATGCTATTTTCGCTCTGATTCCGAAATATGCTGTGACACCTTTTGTGGATAAAGAAGATAAAAAGTGTGTCGAGACGCCAGACTGGAGTAGCTAACATTCCTCGACCGACAATAAACTGAAGACGTAAAAGGTTACCAAGCAATTAGAGTACGCAGATATTCAGCTGGCTGCCTGTTTACTTCAAGCAAATTTTCTTCCTTTCGTTCTTTTTTATAAAAAAAGATCACGAGGCGTAATAAATTTAATAAAAAAGTGAACAACCTTCTGTTTTCTTTGCTACAGATGTCTTCATGAACGCTTTCCCAAATATCATTCATGTGAGTATTTATCAATATTTTTAAGTAAAATGTAGTTATACTTGTAACTCGATACACCCTTGTGAAAACTAATTGAATCAAAATGAATAATGTCTTCCTACGATCTTTTACATTTTCCCTTATCACGTATAGTTCGTCTCATGGCGTTTATGACTGAAGGAACTAGTTTGTTACTTCGTCTTGTTAACATAGCTGACAGGTGCAAGGCTGGTACCAAGAAATATCTATTGTCCTTCTTTAAGGCTTGCCAAAGTGTTCGTGTAGCGCTAAAATTTTGGTACGCTTCCTTGGAGTAGCTTCCTTTGCGTAACGTCCATCGCAGAAAATGGCCGTATGACAACTAGTCGACAGTCGAGGCAATAGTTTCTGGGCGTGATAAAAATCTACTGCAAACTCGAATGATGCAATATTTTTCAAGGCAAAAAAAGAAAAACTTCATTATACACCCGAAAATATATTCATATTACTGCACACCAATGCAAATGAACTAATCTGAGGAAAAATAAAAATTGATAACAACCTGCAACTCTAGTGGGTAAAAATTAACCGTATGGGGAAAGAAAGAAAACTAAAGCAATTGAGCTAATTAATTTTTACAAGAATGTAATTAATTTTCTGTTTAAAAATCAGCGGAAACAAAAATGAAAACTGAATTGATCTGTAATATCGGTCCTCACTTTATATCAACGAATGCTGGACATTCTTCTCACAAAGAAAGATGAGCCTTGAAGCAACAAAAACAAATAAGAAGTAAATTGTACTATTACAAAATATCAGTCCTCTTCTATGGCAGTGAATTCTGGATAATCTCACAGATAAAGAGAAGAATTGAAGTAATATAAATATAAATAGAGTACCGAACAGTTATGCAATATCCGTTCTTCTACAAGTGAATGTTTCGCAATCTACTCCAATTTAAAGAGACTGGAGGCAATAGATATAACGAACAGGGTATAGAATTGTTATGTTACACAAGTCCTCACATATAGTAGAGAATGATGGTTAATCTTTTCGCAGATTAAGAAGAGACATGACGCAACAGAAACAACAAATAAAATAATACTAAAGTGTTACGTAATATCACTTCTCTTCTATGCTGAATAATCTCAGAATGGATGAAGTGATTTTATGCAACAGAAACAAAGGAAAAGGCACTGAATTGTCACAAGATATCAGTCACACGGTATGGCATTAAATACCATGATGAAAAAGAGAGCTGAAGCAATAGAAACAAAAGACTTAACATAATATCTGTCCTCTTCTATGACAATGCATGCAGGACGATAACCCCACTGATGATGAGATTGAATAAAAAAAAAAAAAGAAAAAAAGATTACTGGAGTGTTACGTATAATCAGTTTTTTTATATGGATGTTACAGCAGGATAATTTTTTATAGATGACGGAGAGACTTGAAACAACCGATATATCAGTTCTTATTACGATACCTTACATGAAGAAAAGAGTAATGGTGATATTACGTAATATCTGTCCTTCTATATCGCTGTGAATACTCCTCACAGATGAAGAAAAGACTTGAAGCAACAGAAACAAAGAAAAGAGTACAGAACTGTTATGTAATATCAGTTCTCCTATATGGTAGTGAATGCCAGACAATCTTCTCAAAAGTGAAGATACTTGAAGCAACAGAAACAAAGAAAAATTATTGAACTGTTACGTAATATTATTCCTTATATATGGCAGTGAATGCTCACAAATAAAGAAGAAACTTGAAGCAACAGAAAAAATATATTCCGAACGGTTACGTAATATCACTCCTCCTACATGACAGTGAAAGCTGGACAATCTCTTCACAAATGAAAAAGAGATTGACGAAACATAAACAAAAAAAACATAAACAAAAAAATGAGTGCTGAACTGTTACTTAAAATCAGTCCTCCTATATGGCAGTGAATACTGCTTCCGATGCTTACTATAGTCCGAAAAGTTTCCTATCGGCTCACGAGACTTTTGACCTTGCTCCGCAAATAGTCATTGGTCTCTGTGCTCAAAATAGAACATTCCTCAAACATTTATTCTTGAATGTCTGGATCCCTTTTCCTGTGCCAACCAGGAATTTCTGAGTCTGACACACGTAGAGGAGAATCAATACGACCAGTGATTTGTAGAATTTGAACTTGACATTAAAGCTGATGCTGTTCTTCAGTAGCTTTACAGCGTTACACTAGCTTTACCCGCGTTACTGGTGAATTCACGGGGATATCCCCAAGTGTTTGAAGCTGGAAACGTCCTCCAGTGATTCACCGTTCACTGTGACGTTGGCATTGGTGTTCACTATTATTTCGGATTTCTCTTTTTTGGGGGGACACTAAAATTAAGCAAGTACAAAAATGTAAGTACTTGGGAAGTATTCTAACGAAAGGTAGAAAATGCGACACTGAAATTCGAAGGCAAACTGGTATGGTCAAAGACTCATTCAAGAAGCTGAGCAGTATATTAACAGATAGGAAAATTTCGTTAAAAAACAAAGAAGAGAGTACTGGTCACGAAATGTCCTTAAGTAGTGAATATGGTCATGTGACTGGCTCCGGGACGCATTTTCTTCTTTAGGTGTGAAAAAATGTTTGCCTAACGTCATATAGGAATTTTATATTTCTTATCCAATCAGGATCCAGAATTTTGCTTTTCATACTGACTTGTGAATTTTGCATTGGTTTGGGGTTTTTTCTAAAATGTTTTAGTCGTTTGATTCCAATTTTGCAGGTGTGCGGTTTTACTTTGTGTGTTTTAGTTGGTGGATGATATAGGATTTGTATCCTATAATATAGAATACAAAACCGAACGTTAATTTACTACTCATCATTTCGTTGTGTCTTAGGAATTTAGATGTCTCTTAAGTATAAATTTTCTTTCTGCTTCCAATTTCTCTAAATCTTCGTCATTGCCCACGTGTTTGGAACATAGTATCCTCAGCGTCTCTCTATAGAAGTAAATTTGTCAGCACAAGTCTCATCTTCAAGGAGATTGTCTAGCATTCACTGCTTTATAGGAAGGTTGATAATTGTTTGCCAACCTTGTTTAACGCATGATTAAATATTAACATTTAACTTATTTCTTTCTTTATTTTTTCTAACTGGCCACCTCGGTTTAATTTTCAAATATTCCATATCCCTAGAGTTTGAGGGAAAAATGGTAAATTCAAGCTGGTACAAAAATTTAAATAACTCGGAAGTCTTTTAACAGAAGAATAAAAGTGCAACACAGAGATCCGAAGGGGAATTGGCATGGCATTGGACGCACTCTAGAAGCTGAGTAGAGTATCAAAAGACAGGAAAACTTCGCAATTTAACTAGAAAAATTAGATAGGGTGTTATCCTGATAAAGTTAGTGTTATAAACAAGACAGAGTAGACATTTTATAGTTCAACATCATAGTGCCCATAAACTATTTTCAGACATGCAGTACTGCTACCGCTTTGCCAGGTGTATGGCCGATATGCTAACGAACATCACGGAGTACATATACCAAGCCCTTGATAAGTCCGGCGAGGCTCCTGTTGTTGCCATGGATATCACCAAAGCTTTTGATAGGGTTTTTAGCACACTGGCCTTCTACGCAAGCTACAGGGCTATAGTGTCACCGGATGCTTGCTTGATCTGATTTAATCTTTCATATCGAATCACATAATGAAGGTCGTCTTGAATGGGCTGACTACACATCCTAATGCACGAACGCTAGTGTTTCCCAGGGTTCCATCCTAGGCTCGACGCCCTTCCTGATCTTTATAAATGAGCTCCCGGATGTTATCAAGTCCCAAGTAGGCATCTACGCAGATGACACCACAATTTACTCTGATCTTGAGAAGGATCTATACTCAGTGGTGGACTGGGGTAAGAGTTAACTTGTAAATTTCAATGCTTCTAAAACGAAACTGCCATCTGTCGACCATGGTCCATGATTATGGGAGACAAAATGTCCCCCATAATCATGGACCAAGCGATTCCGCGTATAGTATACTGCTGCCAAATATGGTCAGGCGCCCTTGCCGTTCATCTCTGTGTTCTCCACAGGCTCCAAAGGAGAATCTGTAATGTGATAGGTCCCGACTCCAGCCACTTTCTCTACTCCAACAGCTTTTTCTCGCACTTCCCGCCTGTGGAACTCCCTTCCATATATTGCATTTCTGACGGCTACAACCTCTAGGAATTTAAATGCAATACCCATCTCTTATCCACTTGACTCTAGTTCCTTC
This sequence comes from Ascarosepion bandense, assembly GCA_037127315.1. NCBI lineage: Eukaryota > Metazoa > Mollusca > Cephalopoda > Sepiida > Sepiidae > Ascarosepion > Ascarosepion bandense. The sequence continues at coordinate 116,211 of JBBBDQ010028922.1, read as the reverse complement.
TACATAACCCTGTATATCTTGTTCTTTTTCTTTTCTCTCTACCTCCACACCTGTGTTCCCATCCTTCTCTTGCCCTTTCTCTTACACCTCCTGTAACTAGTTCCTCTTTCTCTTCACTATCCTCCTATTTAAACTTTTACTCTTATGTAGGCCCCTGCGTTTTAGTGGCAGTACCTCCTTGCTAGAAGTGAAACAATAAAAGATTTAGGAAATATAAGATAATTGAACATTGGGAATAAAAGAAGCAACATTTTTAGTTTATGTATTTAGTATTCCTGTTTCTGAGGACACTAGATGTAATGCCAGGATTTGTCATCGGAGGCCACAATTTGAACAACATAAGGTACGCGGATGATACGTGCTGAAGCAGGCATGGAAAGGAAACTACAAGACCTCCTACAGAAAGTAACTGAACAGAGTGACAAGAAAAGACTACAAATAAACTGCAAGAAAAACCGAATGTATGGTCATCAGCAAAAAGAGTAGCCCAAAATGCCAAATACAGGTGGGAGATACTAAAATGAACAGATAGAAAAATTTAAATAGCTGGGAAGTGTACTAACAGAGAAGGGAAAGTGTGACACAGGGATCCGAAGGCGAATTAGCATGGCGAATGACGCGTTCCAGAAATTGAGTAAACTATTACGAGATAGGAAAATTTCGCGAGAAACAACGAAAACTGGATTGCTATGTGATGTCAGTTTTTCTATATGGCAATGAATGATGAACAATATCATCAAAGATGAAGGAAAAACTTGAAGCAATTGAAATGTGGTTCTACAGAGGGATGCTGCAGATAACATTGAACAATCATGTGACCAATGACGACGTTTTGGAAATGACGGAAACGAAACGGAAATTAATATTGAGTATCAGGAAGAAACAACTAAAGTTCCGGTAACATGCAATGAGGAGGGAAGGCATGGAGAACTTGATGCTAACAGGCCAGATGGAGAAAAAAAGAGACAGAGGAAAGCAGCGGATAACATATTTGAAGGACCTGAACAGGTAGATGACAGAACGAGGGTTGCGTGGTGTAACAGGAGAAAGCATGCTAAGAGCCACCAAGGACAGGAAGACGTGGAAAGCCACGATCGCTTACGTCCTGAAAGAACAAGGAATATAGAAAAAAGATTCCTGATTATTTCAGAAATATTTGAGGAACAGACACAACGCCAGACACGAATAGACCGCAGGGGTTTTGAGAAACA
>JBBBDQ010028922.1:0-110000 GCA_037127315.1 Ascarosepion bandense | reverse complement strand
CACTACTCACTACCCCGGGTATCTTCATAGATAAAATCGATCAAACATTATCTACATTTAACTGTATCCTCAAATATACATCTGTAGGTTTTGATGTGTATATTTTTATTTCGCGCGTTATTAAATTTTGATTTTGTCGATTGCACAGTACAGTAGGGTCAGTTGGGAACCGTCTGTTAGAAAAAAAAAACACCATGACGCAATTCACTTATCAAAATTTTGGAAACGACATTTTTTAATGTAAATATTTCAGAGTGTTTAATGACACTGTATGAATGGCCAACTCAGAAGGGAAAATATAGAACTTCTTCGACAGGGTGGTAGAAAAAAGCGTGAGAAAAGAACTGTTATGGTGCCCTTCTGCGAGGAATGGACTCTTCCTCTGGATATATATATATAGTTACCTGCGTGACCTCTACAGAGAGCGGTTAAAGAGGAGTTACAAGCAGTAAGTTACGAGTAGTCTAGTACAGCAGTTAACGAAAGCAGTTAACGACAGCTACTAGTCAGGCAGCGTAATAATACATTCGGACTTATTTATTTCAATATTACTTATTATTAACACTTTTTTGAAGATCTTGTTTCTGGTTATACTAATACACTGTTTTGAACCTACTCTCTTGTTCCGTGTCATACTTCCGGTAAAAACATGTCACTCCAAATTTTCGGCGAAGTTTCGCCACAACTACGCAACAAATTGGCTACAAAGATCCACAACACTATCAACTATAAGAAGCCAGAAATTATGGTCAGCATCAAGAGTAAATGTCCGTGATGTGAGTTACGAATTTCAGGTGTTAACTTCAAGCAAGTGCAGAAAATTATCGACAAAACATGTTAACATTCACGAGTATTTGTGCGTCAATCTGAGAAAAATGCAGAAGATTGGAAAAGGGTTGGATGATAGTAATGATGTTTAGAGAAATCACACGTGATGGCGGCCTTATGCCTTCATTCACATTCATACAGGACACGGACTCAACTAGAAACCTACGTAAAGAGCCTTGAGAAGGTAGTGCTGCCCTGGGTAAATAAGATGGATGTTGGAAGACCCTATGTCTAGCAACAGGACTCTGCACCATGTTACACAAACAAGAGAACCCATTTATGGTTGTCAGACAAATCTGAGACTATAACTATCGCCCGGTTCACACTCCACCCACGTCTTTTGAATAGGTGAAGAGGCTCATCCCTTGTTTCCTGTTTAGGATGTGGTTTCCGGCTTTCTCTTTTCCAATCTTTTTACTCTTACGTAGCCCCCTGCGCATCAGTGGCATTATCGCCTTGCTTGGGGTGATATGCTTAAAAAAAAAAAAGAAAAAAAATCACCACTTGCATTTGGCCACCTAAGATCTCAGATTGCACCCCTCTTATTATTATGTATAGGACGCAGTTGATTGGGAAACCAACTAAGTCTTTAAAAATTCTAAAGATGAACTGAAGGCAAGGATTATGGAATCATTTACCAATTTAAACAACGAGATCATTCAGAAGAGAATCAGGAAATTCCGAAGTCATCTGGAGGCAGTGGTTGAAACCAATATCAATTTAATTCAATAAATTTACTCTTTCGTATTTTCTGTGTAATCCAGATTTGGCAGCTCGCTTTCTCACCTTTGAGATGTCGCTTCCCTCTGTCTTTTTTACAAATATTTTCTCAGATTTTGTTCAGACAAACTTATCTCTCTGATATCTGCTCTACATGAATTTTGCTAGGGCTACGAGATTGGCAACTAGGTCCCACCATTTTACAATCAAAACAGTCAAATGCAACTGCCATTGCTACTCAATCATTTTCTTTGCCAGCACTTCCCGCCTGTAGAACTCTCTTCCGTAGATCCGCTTCTCTGATAAATACAATTCCCAAGAGCTTCAGTGCAACGACAATTGCTATTTTGATCTCCCTGATTGCCATCTTTCTCTTAAATTTTCGTCAGTTACTTATCACTCCTCCTATATTGCAGTGAATCCTGTACGGCTGAGAATTCTGAACAATCTTCTCTGAGATAAAGAAGTGAATTGAAAAAAAGAAATGCTATTCTACAGAAGGATACTGAGGATGCCATGAAAGCAACAAAGTTCTGGAGAAAATTGAAAGTAATGGGCCTTATACTTAAGATAAGGAAGAGAGAGTTGGCACTTCTAGGGTTCATAATGAGTAAAAAAAAACTGAGAAAATGTGATACTCACAGTAAAGACTAAAGGTAAGAGGGACAAAGGAGAACAAAGCATAACCGACTCAGGGAGCTTGGGTACATTGATGGCAGAACAAAGTTAAGGAGAGATAAAAATATATTAATAAATAAAAATAATAAAATTGCAAGTGCCATCATCATCACCAGTGTCTTGAATGAAAACAGAAGAAGAAGAAGAAGAAGAAGAAGAAGAAGAAGGGTATTTCCCATTAATACTAGAAATAATGATAATGGACCTGTGTATCATACTGAAATGTCATTTATTTATAAATTGAAATCAACTGTAACGTTGACTTTTCGGAAACGGCTCATATAACGATCCTCATAACAACATATTTGGCCAATACTCTATCTTTTCTCTTTGTTTACATTAACAACGCCGACATCTTCAAATATTTTCTTTCTGGTTCATCCAGTTTTCGATTATTAGCCTTTGAATTCTTCTTAAATCTCTTTTTACGGCAATTTTCAGATTATTTTCCTTGTTCTTATTTTGTAAATATTTCCAATGTCTATATTTTTGGATCTATAATCTCCGCCAAAAATTTTCGAAATTTCTAAAGTTCCCATCAGTTAATAACATTAAAATAACTCGATACACGTTTAACTTTATTTGTTTTTTATAACTCATAGCAATCTTTGTATATCTGAAATGAAAAACGACTAAAACTATATATATATATATATATATAGAGAGAGAGAGAGTGATAGATAGATAGATAGATATTTATTATAAATTATATTTTAGAACATGTAGAAATTTTTTATATATAATATATATATATTTTATATATAGTATATATAAGAAAATTGTACATGTTCTAAAATATAATTTATAATAAATATGCTCAGCTCTATATATTATATATCGAGCACTGTTTTAAATTAATGTTTTGGACGTTGTAAAAAAAACTTTTTTTTTCCGTTCCTTATTCACTCGGGTGTATATGTGTATGTTTGTGTGTGGATGTGCATATTTGTATATATATGTATATATATGTATTTATGTATGTGGGCTATATGTAATTTTGAAAAAAAATTTTTAGCTATTTAAATGCTCCTTTTCATAATATTCATTAATATGTTTGTGTGTGAGTGCATATGGAATATATATATATATATATATATATATATGTGTGCGTGTGTGTGTGTATATGTGTGCATGTATGTGTACACATGTATATTATGTGTATATGAATTTTTTGTATATAGGTGTGTACACACATATATATGTGTGTATGCGCATGTATATGTATATAAGTGTGTAATAAATTGAATGTATGTGTGTGTATGTGTATGTATATATGTATTCTTATTCGTTAAATTGTGTGTGTATATATATGTATGTATGTGTGTACTTCTATAGGTATGTATATATAATAATTGTAATTCATTTTTTTTTTTTTTTACCTAGTGTTGTCTTTATTTAGTTTAATTTCAAATGACCTAATTTTTTAAAAAATAATTTTATTTTAAATCCTATATCTTTTTATTCCCTTTTATTAATAATTATGCCTTTTTAAGTAAAGGCCTTTTTCTAATACTTCAACGTTTTGGGGAAATTAGGTTTTTGAATTTGTCCAGCGTCTGTAATATTTAAAAAAAATTTTTTCTTTAGTTTCTTTCTTTTTCCCTCCCTTCCTTCTTTTATCTCTCTTACCACCTTTTTTCCGTGTTGCTTTAACTGACGTCGATTTAACACGGCTGTCTGTTAATTTTTAGTTACATTCTCCCCTTTTTTTTGCGAACCCAGACGATGTCAATTTTTTTCTTTTCTTATTTATTTGATTTTATTCTATCTTTTTCTTTTTCTTTTTCTTTTTCCTTTTCTTTTTCTTTCCCTTTATTTTTATTTTTATTTTATTTTATTATTTATTTTTTAATTTCTTTGCAATCTATTTAAAAAGGAAAAGTAGACTAATTTTTCTCCAGTTTCTGAAAGGTTTTTTTCTGTTGCTGAGGTGATGTGTCGTTCCCCGTGGGGATCTTCATATCGAAATGGCCATTCAACATCTTTGAATTAATCCTTTTCTAATATATATATATATATATATATATATATATATATATATATATATATGTGTGTGTGTGTGTGTGTGTGTGTGTGTGCATATATATATATATATATATATATATGTACATATATATTCGTGTGTTTATTATGTGATGTGCATCGGTGTAAATACACACACACACATATATATATTTATTTACAAACACAGAGACATTAACAAATGGATTAAATCCGACATACTTTAATTTATTTGTTTAAATATTATTATTAATGGATACTCATAACTGATCAGATACTCTGTTTTTATTTGTTCATTAAACAGTATATTTAATTAGTTAAATAGACCTGAATGGTTTATCCGTTACCAATATCGTTTTAAAAAATAATATATATATATATATATTACCGGTCATAATTATTAAGCCACCCTAGTTTTAAAAATTGATGTATTTCATACTATTTTTAGTATTTATTGCCAAGTAGATAATTCTAAATGAAAATAGAATGTTTTTTGTTAATACTTCACATTAACATGTGCATCGATTAAATGTTTTGGTGTCTAGTTTTTGTGCTCTCTTCCCCATGCTAGTCTCTTCTTATTATTGGCTGGCCGAATCAAAGGCTTTTTGGCTGCCTTGTAAAATTTTGCAAAGTAATAATAACAAAAGAACCATTCTATTTTCATTTAGAATTACCCACTTGGTGATAAATACTAAAAATAGTATAAAATACATATTTTTAAAAAAATCACTGGTGTGGCTTAATATTTATGACCGGTAGTGTATATATATAATTATATGTGCGTGTTTATGTGTGTATGTGTGTGTGAGTATACCAGTTAAGAGGTAGATAAAAAAGTGCTCAATGCACAATCAAAACAAAAGAACTGAGTGTGCAGAGCCAATAATTTATCATAGAACGAAATGCATACACATATATCTGTGTTTGTTGTGAACAAAACAAGTTTTAGATTTAAAAATTCACAAATACACACACACACATAAGTGTATTTATACTCACACACAAAAAACACACTTTCACGATACATCTTCTTCTTCTTCTATGTGCCCTGTCCCTTCAGGACGTAGGCGATCATGGATCTCCACGTCTCCCTATCCCTTGTGGCTCTTAGTATGTTTGCTCCTGTTGCTCCTGGCAACCCCCGTTCTACTATGATTGTCCTTTCCTTGGATTTTGTGCATCTTACAATCTCAAAAAGAAGAAAATCTGACAAGAAAATTTAATTCAATTTTTTTCAAATAAAACTACACAAAAGAGTCAGTCAGTCAGTTAAGTGCCATACGTGATACACGCTTGGGCGATCATGTCTCGAAAGAGACATGACTGACTGGGCAGAAGATTATCCCGCAGTAGGTTGACATTGCTTTCTGCGGTAGACTGGTTGCCGACCAAGGCTATAGAACCCAATCTGTCCTGTTATTTAACCCATAACTGGAAGGAATAGACGGATTAATACTTTTCCCAAGAGTATTTGCGCGTAAGTGAATGTAATGAATTCAGCTGGAATTCGAACTCGGCTCCCCGATTTCTCGTTCCGAGCCGATATCCATTGCAGCACAACGCACATCCTTATTAGTCAGTTAAGTGCCATACGTGATACACGCTTGGGCGATCATGTCTCAAAAGAGTAAGCGTATGAAAAAAGAAGAACATTAAAGAAATGTTCTAAAATAGGAAAATGAAAGAAGAAATGACAAAAAGCCAAGGATGAGTAAGCAGCTACTTTGGACGCAAAACTGTAAAAAGAGTTTAGATAAATGACTCTTCATTATAGAACGTGTGAATGCAATGCTTATATTACAGCGGCAGAGAATATGCGACTCTACAACAATAAATACTTATTGAAAATAACTATCAGGATGGAATAGATATAACAGAACAAAATTGTAATTGATAAAACATATTAAAGCCACCAGTAACTTCCTTTAATAAGCTGAACTATTTTGCACATTTATAAATTCGTGTATTGCTGTCGTTTTGGTGCGGTAGCTATCGGCTCGGAAAGGTATTAATCCGTTTCATTTTCCTCCAGCTATGGGTTAAATAGCTAGGTAGAGTTCTATAGCCTCGGTTGGCAACTCGTCTACCGCAGAAAGTAATGGCAAAATACCGCGGAAAAATTATCTGCTTAGTCAATTATGTCTTTTTCGGGACATGATCGCCTAAACGTGTATCGCTCGGCATTAAACTGACGGATCTGGTTTGGTCTTATGTATCGTGAGATTCTCGACAAAATCCGAAGGCCTGTAATTTTATTGGCTTTGTCCTGTCATCTTTCCCACCGCCATTACACAGATTGTATTTTTCTATAAATATCTTCATGAACTCTCCTCATCGTTCAGTATACTGTCTGATTGGCTATTAGGTCTTACTGTTTTATTACTGAATTAGCTAGATCTAACTGGAGATTCCATTCTAATAAATTATTTTCTCGCTAGCTTATCTGTTTTTTTTTCTTTATAATCGTGTCGCCCCAAGCAAGGCATTTTACTGCCACTGTTTTGCAGGGAGTTACACAGGAGGAATGTTATAAGAAGGAGTGAGAGGTTGCAGGGTGTGTCAGGAAGAGAATAGGAGAACGAAAAGAATACTGATGAGAGTGAGGTGGACGGAGAAAAAAGATTGAGGGAGAGGATGTAAGTTAGTGAGACTGGAGATGACTATTATCTTTACATTTAAATTCTTGAAGATTATAGCTGTCGGGAAAGCAAGTATGCGGAAGGGAATTTCACAGGCGGGAAGTGCGAGAAAAGAAGCTGCGTTTATATTTTATTGGTTTCACTGTAAATGGGTAGGACCTAGTTGCTAATCTTGTGACTCGAGTAAATTCCCTCATAGTAGGTACCAGTGAGCTAAGTTCATCGAAGCGGAAGGCATGAAAGTATTTGTAGAAGAGACACAGGGAATCCACACTGCATCGGTGAGAAAGCGACTGTATCCTAGCTGCCAGGTCGGGATCACATTGCAGATTCTCCGTTGGATCTTGTCAAGGACCCCTAGGTGGATAGCAGGATCACCCGACCAGATATGGCAGCAGTATTTAATTCACGGGCGGATGGAAAATTTGTATTTATGCAGGAAATCTTCCTGGCCCTGCAGAGAGAACCGACCTTCTTAGCAGCGGATTTGTCTAAGTGTCTTTTGGTTTGTTGCTTCTCTGTCACCTACAAACATCAAAAATTTAAATGCAACGTCAATCGCCATATTTTTTATTCCTGAATCCTATTCTTGCATTGTTATAATGAATCAGTTGCTAGTTCGGTCATATCTCGTATGGTACTCACACTTTATATTTTGAGATTCTTACCAAAATCCAAAGAAAATGGGTCTGTAAAGAGGTCTCACCTATTTACTGTTGAACTCGCTAGATGCAACCATCTGTTATACTCTAATAATTTGTTCATTCGCAATTCTTGGCACTGGAATTTAATTATGATTTCTTGCTTTCTTGCAATCTACAAACATTTAAATGCAACGCGAATTAAACTTTTCTGTCTTCTTGAATTGTTGTCTGAATCTTTACTTCTCACTAAAGTCTTCTCATGCTCTTTCAGTCTCGCTAACCCCTTACGCCTTAGCGGCATTATCGACTTGGATTTAAATGATTAAAACATATACAAAGAAGTTTAAATCTAAAAAAAATATACGCAAACTAAAAATAAACTGAAAATAAATTAAAGAGGATTTAAACCACTAATGTTGATAAATAAAACTACAAATACTTAAATGATGGTTAGAAAAAATAATCCACATCTAATTTGGTGTATGTGTGCTTCTGTTTTTGTTATTCTTACAGAAAAATAGCACATCGTAGCGAAACTTTTATTAGCACAATACCGTTAAAATGCTCTGATTTAGAGTAAAATCAAACAAGCCAATTATTTCTTCATAATCTTTTTTTAAAATTAAGTATCAGTTATGCGTTGTGGTGTAATTGATATAGTCTCAGAATGAGAAACCGTTAAGCTGAGTTCGAATTCCAGTCTAATTCGTTTTATTTACTTACACACATATACCCTTGAGAAAGGTATAAATCTTTTCTCTCCAGCTATGGTTTGAATAGAAGGACAGGCTTGATTCTATAGCCTTGATTAGTAACCGGTCTATGGAACGAAATGATAAAATTATTGTTGAAAAGTCTTCTGCCTAAACAGGTATATCTCGAAAGAAACATGATCGCCCAAGTATGGATCTCGTATGACAATCAACTCTATTAACAAAAGTAGATGTTAATAATAACGATAACGTTAATTCTGTTAATTACAAAATTGTTGCAGTTCGCATTTTCTCCTCGTAGAATAAGATGTGTATCTACTGATGACCCTTTTTGCCCCGAGGCAGGCAGTCTGCTTCTGGTGGAATTCTTTTGTGCATTGCCTGAGTGTCGTTAGATTGCAACACAATTCGGAGTGTTTGAAATGACTAGTCTCCAGGTACCTCGCAATAGACAAAATACTATTGTCCATGAAGAAAATGTCTTGTATGCATTCTATAGCTTTTAATTTTATTCCATATCTTTTATTTGCTTATTACCCGATTTATCATCTGGATGTCCATTGTCTGAGAAGATCATGAAAAGCCACCAATTCAAAACCGGGTAATAAACCCTTTGTTATAAAGAAGTTTGTTTACTTTTACCCGACAGTTGTATCAATTGAATAAGTTCAGTTCCTTTTTAGAAATATGGTTAGCTGCTTATTATTGAACGAGGTCATATAAGTCATTATTATTAGACTTGAGTCATCACTTTGTAGACTGGAGCTATTACTCTGTAGACCGGAGCTAGATCTTTGTAGATTGGAGCCATCCTTTTGTAGACCGGAGACAGATCTGTAGACTACAGCCACCACGTTGTTGATTAGAGCCACCACTTCGTAGACGAGTTGCTAACATTATCTATACTGGAGCCACCACTTTGTAGAGAAAAAAAACCATCACTTTACATTATACTTAAGAACTTAAGAAAGTTAATTGTTGATACGAATGTTAAATTTATTGCAATTTAAAGACGAAACATACTTTGCATTGGAAGGGGTTGTTTACAGTACTCAGTGTTCTCAAGCGGTCCTTCATCTAAATACTGACGGAAATTAACTTTGGTGATCGAACTGGAACGTAAATTGACAACAGACAAGTGGGATATACCTTAGATTAGACTATGTTATAACATGTGATATTAAGTAATATGTAGCTTCAATTATACTCAATGAAGTATTCTGGATTAGGTTTCTGTTGTATACACAGTTCCTTCCCTATTCTAACCAGAGATCTAATATTTGATATGGCTTCATGACATTTTTCACTATTCATTTTTGAAAAAAAATAGTGCCCCTATGTATAAATTTAATCGAGTCACAAAGTTAGCAACTAGGTTCCACACTTTTACTGTAAAACCAATAAAATGTAAACGCAACTTCTACTCTATTAGCTTCTTTTCTCGCACTTCCCGCCTGTAGAATTCCCTTCCGTTTATTTGCTTCCCCGACAGCTACAATCTCCAAGAATGTAATTGTAAAGTCCATAGTCATCTCCTGTCTCACTAACCTATATGCTCTCTCCCATGCTCCTTTCTCCGTCCACTCCACTCTCATCAGTATTCTAATCTTTCTCTTGCCCACTTCCTGATACCCCTTATAACCTGTCACACTTTCTCATAACTTTCTTACTATATAACCCCTTCAGCACCAGTGGCAGTAATATGACTTGCTTGGGGAGATATGATTATTAATAGAATAGAAAAAACCCGATGATCACACACAGTTTGCATCTATAAAGCTCTTCGTAATGTGAGTTGTTTTTGTATGTCTTTAATGCATCAGCTACCAGGGATTCCTTCAATGTGTCTATCGGAACCTTGTTCAATCAAACTGAGAGCTCAAACTACAATTGTTGATGTCTTCATGTACGACATTTTTTAAATTTCTTTTAAAGATCCTTATATTTTTATAGTTTTTTGAAGATCTTCAAAGATAAATTCTGCAGGGACTTCCATGTCAATAAGAAAGCACATTCTATTTTTGTGGTCTTTGATGACGATATCTGGCGATTAGGTTTTGACTGTTCAGTCTGCGTTTATTATAAAGTCCCATAAAACTTTTACATGTTTTTTCTTTGTAAGTAATTCTGTGGCATGTTCATACAAGTTTCTTTCAGTTTCCTTCTTGCAAAAGCGGCATATTTTCCAATGCAAATATTGGCTCACTCTATCATTCAAAGTTTATTATTATTTTGTCATCTTTCATTATAAATTGATTTCTGCTATGGTCGCACTACGTACCAAGTCTGCAGGAAGACCTAAGACAGGGAATGTGGTCTGTTGTTATGACTCCATTTCATGTTTTTCATATCTCTCTAACATTCCTAGCGTTACATAGACAAAGTCTTCTTTAGTATGTACTTAACCAAACAATGTTTTGTATATCTCTTAAGTTGGTGTTTCCAGCGATTCTTTCGATGTGTTTCTTCCATTTTTTATCATTCCAAGTGCTCCCATTATCACTGGTACGATACTTGTTTTTAATTTCGACATTCTTTTTATTTCAATTTCCAGGTCTTTATATTTTAACAGTTTTTCGAATTCCTTGGTTGCTATGTTACAATTCGCTGGACAAGCCATATCAATTAATAAGCAATTTATTTCTTATTTGTTTTTAACAATAATACCCGGCCTATTTGCTTCAATGTTTCTGTCTGTATAGATGGGTTAATCCCATAGAATGGTGACATCTTCTATTTCTGTAACCTGTGCTGGGTGATGTTCATACCAGTGTTTGTTTACATATTTTTCATAGTGTTTGCACATTGTCCAGTCTAAATATTGCGCTACTCTATCGTGACGATTTTTCTATTCATTTGGGGCAAGTACAGAACATCCTGAGATTAGATGGTCTATTGTTTCTTAGTATTTATCACAAAACCTGCATTTTGGATTCACATTATTATGTATAATATTTGCATGAAAGTTCCAAGTGAAAAGACTTTGGTCTTGCGCAGCAAGAATAAAGTCTTCAGTCTCAGACTTTAATCCAGATGCACGTAACCATCCATGAGTATTATCTTTATCAACATTGGCTTTATTAGCACGTTCTGGATATTAGCCATGCAGAGGTTTGTCTTGCCAGCGTTATTATCAGTAGTTTGTCTTGCCAGCCTTATTATTATTATTATTAGTAGTAGTAGTAATAGTATTAGTATTATGATTATTCTCGCTTTATATTCTGTAGCGATAAACGTCGCAAACAAGGTAATTTTTTATGCAGAGACAAAAGCTGTTCGATCACTGTTCTAATTCTTTCTCTCTCTCACCAAGCATCTCTCCACAACGTATCGTTGCGATCAATGGCCGCTGATTGAGAAAACACCGAGAATACACTGTCTATTTAATAAGTCAGTGAAACTTTGCATATTTCTTTTTGATTGAGAGCTGCCAAAATGAAAATCGACGTCTATTGATGAAATTTTACAATTTCCTCGTAACTTATAACTAAGTTGTTTTCGCTGATGCGTCTTTGTCGGAGAGGTAAAATCAAATTTTCAAATGATTTTCACGAAATTTAAACAGAAATTGGCATTGACCCATACAATGTTTTTTCATACTTTTTAAATTCTTAACAAATATTTCAGCAAAGTTGAAACCAGGCTAAAACACCCCCAAAAAACAACAACAACAACAAAAGCTGTTCTTCAAAAAGAAATTATCTTTTTACAACATCACTATTATCGGTTATTTTAATTGTTTATTGTTTTAAAATGCTATTTTTAGAAATGTTATAAAATCAAAACAAAACCTTTTTTAATATGGTAAATAATAAATATTTAATTATACTATTTTGAGTCAAATAATTTTTGCTTTGACCCATTAACTTTATTCTCCAAAACATATAGTACGGGGGTGAGTCCAAACGTAATGCAATTTCTTTTATTATATAAGAAATGAAGAACATAATCAAACATATTGTCTAACAAGTTAAAGCTATACATTATAGTTTCACATCCCTATTTATTCACCACCTCTTTTTAATAAAGGTATATATCCCAGCTTCGTAAAACTTAGCTTCCTGTTACATCCAGCAGCAAGACCTCTGATTAGGAAATTACTTTTGATGAACGTGGAAACACTTCTTGAATGCTATTGTTACAATGTCTACTCTGACCCGGGGATGGAAGCATCTGTTAGGGTATCAGTTATGGATAAATGGTGAACTCCACAAACAAAAGCAAAGCACTATGAAAATATACGAATATATTTTTAGAGTAAAATGATTTGTAATTTATTTAATAACTAAGGAAAAGATTAACCATTTAAATGAGCAGCTTTAGTAGTGTACATAAAGAAAAAAAAATAGTAAAATTCGCGTTTGTTTTGATTATTCGACAGGTTTAAAGAATTTTAAAGAATTTAAAGAATTGTTTACAACCCCATGACTACACATTACCAAGTCCAAAGGAATTATTTTCCATGTTAGACAGGGAAATCTTTTTCGAATCTGGAGCTGCCTGAAGCGTATTTACAAATACAGGTTGAAAAAGAATGTTTAGAGTAACAACTATAAATACACATAAGGGATTGGATTAGGTCAACCAATTTCTATCTGGTATCAATATTTCAACAAACTTTGGATACCATGCTTGCACATTGTAATTTTGCAATGGCTTATCTGGATGATATATTAATTAAAGGTGTATCTAAAAAACAGCATTTTGGTCATGTGCATTTTTTTTAAATATATAATAGTACAGTTTCAAACCAAGAAAAGTGCAAATTGTTTTTGCCTAAAATTAAGTATCAAAGAAAAATCATAAAAAAATGGTCGTCAACTAGATCTGTCGATGGCAAATGCAATTATAATATACTCCCCTCCCCCAAAAAACGTTACTAGGTTGCAAGCATTCCTGAAACAAGAAAATTACTATCAAATTTATGTAACTAATATGCAGAATTTAAAAGTTTCACTGAACGATTTACTTTAAAAAACGTGTAAAGTAGAACTGCACTGATAAGTTTTAGAAGGCGTTCAAAGGAATAAAAAACGTACTAACTTCAGACATCATTAGTGCACTAAGCTATAAAAGCAGAACTTGTAGTGGCTTTAGCTGCTAGTGATTACGCTGTAGGAGCATTAATTTTACATAAATACTATGTCAGTAATATGAAAGCCTACGTATTGCTTCGTGTTCGTTACTACCAGTTAAAAAAATCTACAGGCAATATTCACAGAAAAATAATTAACAAATTTATACACAGAAGGAATTTGCGGCTGCAGATTGACGACATACCTCTATTATTAATTTATGCTTCGGAAGAAGGCCTTAAGTGTCAATGTTGCTGACTATAAGAAGGAGTTGGAGTGGGTTCTGGAGCCTATGATGGAGATTGTGAAAACAAAAAAGGCTACTAGAAATACAAGCATGACTGTTTTCTAAGGCCAAGAAACCTTAAATACCTGATCAGGTCAGCTGAAACATATGACCTTCTATCTCTCCAGCCTTGTATCACTTAGAGTACTAAGTATTAGGCGTAGTCCAGAAAGACGACAATCAACGCTTTCTATAACGCTCACTTAATCTCTTAAGTTCGCAGATATCTAAAATAGGTAAAGACCATCTGATTCAAGCATATCAACATTTTATACTTCTTATTAAAGCAGTTATCGACGGTAATGGCTGGTTCAATTGTGTAGATTAGCCAAGAAAAGATTCACAATTATTCCTGCCGACTTTTACGTAAATAAAGTTATTCTTTAATGATTTACGCGTCTTTTACTAAATTTATGTATGATCTTAAAGTCATATTTCTAGGAACCAAACAGAAAAGGTCCTAAAATGAATGTAATGTTTTTTATATATATATATATATATATATATATATATAATCGTATCGCCACAAGCAAGACATTATACTGCCACTGTTGTGCAGGGGGTCACATAGGAGTAAAGCTATACTACGGAGTGACAGAATACAGCGGGTAGGAGAGGGATGAGAATACTGCAGGAATAAGATGAGAGTATAAAAGAGAGGATGCACGTTAATGAGATAGAAGATGACTATTGGCTTTATATTTAAATTCTGTGAGATTGTAACTGTCGGGGAAGCAAGTAAATGAAAGGGAATTCCACTAACGGGAAGTGCAAGAAAAGAAGCCGCGGGAGTAGATTTTGGGTTTACATCTTATTGGTTTCACAGTAAAAGGGAGAGACGTAGTTGCTAATTTTGTGGCTCGAGTAAATTCGTATATAGGGGGCCCCAGCTAGCTAAGTTCATCAGAGCAGAAGCCATGAAAGTAGTTGTAGAAGAGACACAGGGAAGCCACACTGCGCCGGTGAGAAAATGACTGTATACGAGCTGCTCAGTCGGGATCGATCACATTGCAGATTCTCCGTTGAATTTTCTGAAGGACATCTTGGTGGATAGCAGGAGCACCCGACCAGATATGGCAACAGTATTCAATGCACGGGTGGATGGTAGATTTTTATATGTGCAGGATGGTTTCAGACGGGAAAAACTTCCTGGCTCTGCACAGAGAACCGACCTTCTCAGCAGATGATGTCATAGTTTGGTAAGCTAATCAGAGTTAAGATAATTTTTGTAGCCAGGTTTGCAGACTAATCAGAATCCAAACGATGCTTTGTTGCGCCAACATGCATTTAGTCGGCGATAGATAAAGAAATAGTTGAATAGATGAAATATTTTATCAATTATAAATTATCAAATAAACCGACTGAAAATATGTTATGGGGAAACACACCTATTCCTCAGATAAAGGACACTCCCTCCTATATTAATAAGTGTTAACAGAAAGTTCTTGGGAAGTTCATAGAGGTTATTTAGACTTCTATTAGAGTTCTGTAAAAATACTAGTTAGTTCCAGTTTGGACATAGTTGGACTAAGGCAGTTGATATTAGTCGGAAGTTAGCCGAATACTAAGGAGTCAGCTTTCAGTGGAAGATTACCAAGTTCATAACATTTTGGGTACGATAAGTCGATTAGCAACCGATATAGCACCCTTATTATCCCGCTTACACACACACACGTACATATTTCATTCAACTGAATACTACGTCTTATTACATTAATTCTTATACATATATACATATTCTATGACTTATTTCCTATGCTGGAGGACATTAAACTTTGGCCTATAGAAATTCCTAATATCACTGTCTTTTTTGCTCATGTTAATGGTCTGTTAATTTTCCTTAATCCTTCAACAAAACCTCTCAGTCACATGGCGAGGTAGGCCGTTACTGTTAGGTAAATAAATAAAACCATCATAAAATATCAGTATTGAATCTAGGCAATCCTAAGGATTTTTGGATAGTGAGAAACTTGTTTATTGAAACAACTAAGATTATTATCATCTTCTGTGCATCATTTTACTTTAGAACGTTGTCGATAATTTCTCTTCACATCTTCATGTCTTTTGAAGATTTTAATCAATATTGTCTTTTTGTTATTTATCTGAATCCATTTTTTATTTACATAAAGACGCTAGTCACGTTATAGGTTGTTTTTCACTGTCCATCTTACCTTTAATCTGACCTGTGAATATAAAATTTCAAGACCTCGGTCCTCATATTGAGTCTTGGAAATTTCAACTGTCTATTCCTGATGCTACGCATAAGTGTCCTTTTTGTTACTTTTTATTCTAAAACTTCATCATTGTCCGCGTATTTGTTCTAAGGTAATATCAACATCCTTCTTTAGAACAAACTTTTCTTCATCTTGGAGAAGATTGTTCAGCCTTCACTGACATAGAGGAGGACTGATATAACGTAACAGTTCAGTAGTCTTTTCTTTGTTTCTATTACTTCAAGTCTTTTCTTCATCTTTAAGGAGATGATCCAGCATTCTCTGCCATATAGACAGACTAATATTACGTAACAGTACACTTTTCTTTTTGTCAAGTCGTTTCTTCAACTTTGAAGAAATTGTATAGCTTTCCTTGCCATATAGAAGGGCTGATATAGCCTAATAGCTCACTATTCTTTTGTTTCTAACGAAAGTTTTCTGTTTCTCAATACTTTAGTATTTGTCTATATTCTGAAACAAGGTAGTACTTTCATCATTGATATTGTTCAGACTGTTATCCTCATCTTTATTATCATGTTTAGGACGTTTCGGCCGTTGTACGATCCAGGTTTCTTCAGGTTGTAGGAATTTTCCACTGAACCCTATATTGAATTAGAACAATATGCTCCAGTGATCGAAATAAAGAGTTCGGTTCGAAATTCCTAGCACTTGAAGAAACCCGGAGCGTACAACGTCTGAATTGTCGTAAACGTAGCAATAAAGATGAGGACAACAGCCCGAACAATATAAATTCTTAATATTTTGTTTAAATTTTGGTAGTGGTTTCTGGTTACTGTTAAATCAAAACCATGAGATGACTAGAAAAATACTTAAAACTTGGCTAACTTTGTGTTAACACTCTTCATGAGAAGGATGAACAAATAAGTTAAAATATTCAGTGTCTTTTATCTTTAACCATTCGTTCGATAAGTCGTAGATATTGGCAACAATTCTTCCCAGACAATTTTTGGAAAATGTCTTGCCAGCTTGACACTTCGAGAAAAATCTTTAGTTATTTTGGTCAAATGGGCGTGAAAAGATGGCGTTGTGTTTGTTTTATTGAAATCTTGTCAAACACTTGAAAAATGAGTGTCGTTGTAAATAATTCACATTTGAATGTGTCAGGCTAATTAGAGTCTTTGTAAGTCTCTCCTCATCACTCACACACACACACACACACACACACACACACACACACACACACACACACACACACACACATTTTAGCCATTATTAAGGATGAATTTCATTTTACCACTAGCTGATTATATAAATTCTTTTGTGCATGTGTTCAGAATCATAGAAATCTTTTATATTCCAAATATAGCTGGTACATCGTAGCCGTATTCGTAGTTGATATTGTTGAGTGTTAGCTCTTTTGTTTTTTATTAATAAATAATGCTTACAAAATAAAAATATAGAAGATCACTTGAAAAACTATAAAAAAATTACCCATAGCACCTTGACTGCTATTTATAATGAAATTTGCATATATATATATATATATATGTGTGTGTGTGTGTGTGTGTGTGTGTGTGTGTGTGTGTGTGTGTGTTTGTGTGTGTGTGTGTGTGTATTTGTTTGAACATTATTCAAAAACATTATTTCACATTGTCGGTTTGCTTATAATCATTTCGTTAATCTTTGTTAATTTCCGTAACATGTATATATATATATATATATATATATATATATATATATATATATATATGTATATATATTGTCTGCATTGATGAAAGATATATTTTACGAATGGACTAATTTTTGTTTCCTGTAACAGGCGCATACAAACATGAGTCTCGGTGTTATTTAGCGGGGTACTTGCAACACATGTGTTGACGCACTAGATGCAATGCCTCCCAACACACTTGAGGTTGGTTTTAAATTCGATTTTACTTCTCTTACTCGGGAATCTGCATTGCTGTCTAACTCACATCAAGAAGGAATAGAAAGGATTAATATTATTTAAATGATTCAATATACTCTGATATTTAATCCATATGTAGAACAATGATACTGTTTCTTTCTAAAGAATATTTATGAGAAGATCATAAGCAACAGATGGAATTTGAACAAGGCTTGATGACTCATTTTTGTGAGCGCTACCCGGTCGTCCATAATATCTACATTTATTTTACACGCTTATTCACGTATACCTGCATAAATCTGCCCCCGTATCCACGTATATCTCCTATCTCACTAACCTGCATCCTTCTCCCTTCACTCCACTCTCATCAGTATTCTCATCCTTCTCTTACCCACTTCTTGACACCCACAATAACCTGTCCCTCTTTCTCATAAAACAAAACAGTGGCAGTAAAATGCCTTTCTCGGGGTGATATGATTATAAAAATATCTTTATCCTCATGATTTGTCATTTCCTTGATTCTTCCTGTTTAGATGTTTGGAAGAATACGTTTTAAAATTAACAGAGGGAAATGACTAATGCCACGAAGAGTAAATTCAGAATTTTGGTACGTATATATATATATATTTATATATATACGTTTCTTTAGATTTGATGTATTTCGAGCTCTATGGTGAATAGTTTCCCGCTGGAAAGCCAACATTTATTTAGTCTGAAAACTTCAGTACATATACACACACACACATATATATATATATATATATATATATGTGTGTGTGTGTGTGTGTGTGTGTGTGTGTGTGTGTGCAGCCTCTTTGTTGCTAACCCACTTCAGTACATATACATATACACATATATATATATATATGTGTGCAACCTCTTTGTTGCTAACCCACTGCACTTCTTACAATTAATTTCACAAAAACCTTAAGAAAAGGGCCAGTTTTTGTTGACAAGAGTTTAAAGAGGAACAAACAAAAAGAATAAATATCTTTTGAAGTTTTCCCAACTTTAATGTCGGCAATTCATCTTCCTTTTCCGGATGCTGGCCGTAGTTTAGTTTAAGGAATGCATATAAATATATATATATATATATAATAGTAAATATTTTTAAAATATGTTAAATAAAGTAAACCTACCAAAGATAAGACAAAAAATATAAAATCTTAAAATAGATTCCAACAGTCGAGATTTAAAGGTCTCTAAATATATTGACCACAAAAAGATACTCTCAAACTACTAATTTTTATCAGTTATATAACACATGCGACAGAAAATCCACCGAAAAATTCTAACTTCATTTTATTTCACTTTGAGAATAAGAACCGGCATTAGTTGGGAATTAATACTTATATATATATATATATATATATATATATTTGAAAAATGTTTTTATAGGTACAAAATTTAATTAAAGAGATGAAAGTGTGTAATTTCATGTTACACATTATAAAATAGTAAAAAAAAACAAAAACGAAGCGACCGGTTTCGCACCCGCTTAGAATTAAAATACAAAATTGTGTAATGAAAATTGAGGGGAAAAATTATGAATACAAAGAGCTAGAGGCTAATAATATTGAGCCCCAACAATTCATGTTGTTTGCACAGGGAAGGTTTGCGGGACCCGATATATAGTCTCTAGCACCTTAAGATGCAACAAAGAGTGTGACCAGGACACAGCAGTGATCCAATCTACACTAAAATTCGCTTCACACTTCTCTATTCTTTAAAAAGTGCTCGCAATATATATATATATATATATATATATATATATATATATATATATGTATTGTAGGGGTATCGGTGATGCATGGTAAAAAGTCCCCACAATTTAAATGTAAGAAGGTTAAATGTTGGATGTTGAAATGTACAAGGATAAAATATTTCGTTTCTACATTAAAGTTAAAATTTATTAACAGAATGAAAATATTGTAAGCAGAAAAATATAAGTGAAATTTTAACTGAACACTAAAACATATTTGTGAGAAAAAAATCTTCATTGAGAAAATGCATCTAGTTGTGTTGTTAAAATTGTTTAAAGAAATGTAAGTATTTAAAATGTCCAACAGAAGTTTAGAGTTGTGTCCCGTGCGTGTACGGATAGTAGCAGAATGTGAAATCTTATGTTCCTTCCCCTTTTTGGTAGGATGGCGACAGGGTGAGAAAGAAGAAATAAAGAAATAGTACTTATCGCAGACAGAGTGTCCATGTTGTTCCTGTTGTTGTTTTCTTTAGCGGCGTGGAGTGAAAATAAAAAAAAGTCGAATGAATATGTGACGTACCCTTGCGTTGGGGTCAGCTTCTTGAAATTTCATTTTTTTACATTGTCACAAGGTCCGTCAACTAACCGCTCTCATGCTGGACTCACTTTTGACCGTTCGCGGAATGTTCTTAAATAATGAATCTGGTCATTTGACCGGCTCCAGCGAGCATTTTCACTTCTAGGTGTGAAAAAACGTCATATATGAATTTTCTATTTCTTATTCAATCAGGGTGCAGGATTTTGCTTTTCACACTGACTTGTGAAATTTACTTTGGCCTGGGTTTTTCCCAAATGTTTTAGTCGTTTTGATCTACTTTTGCCGGTGAATAATTTTACTTTGTGTGTTTTATTTGACTGTTGGATGATATAGGATTTGTATCCTGTATTAGAAAACATTATTTTTAAGTAATAAAAATATGTCGGATTAATAAATAAATAAATCTATCCCTCTTCTTTACAAATTTCTTTGTTTACAGTAGAATACGAAATTGAGCCAGAAAAAATATCTGTGTTTAAAGGCATTTTGGACGCACTCTGTAGCAGAGATGTGTAAGCACATCGGATCTAATTAGGTTTACCGCTACGGAGACACAGATTTGCATATTTTTCACTAATAAGATTTTGCAAATAAACAAAGACAAATAAACTTACTTAGCGTCTTCTGAAATACGAGTATCCACTATATACTAAGTAATAAAGGTCTGTCATATTAGTAAATAAAAATCCATCCACTGACTCTAGAAATATAGGACTCTGAATAAATGCTCGTACTAATATTCGAAAGAACACAAAATAGATCTCAAACAGTCAAAACATGAAGAGAAACTAACAACAGCAAAATACCCACCCACTTGAAAATGACTAAGGAAACCGCTTAGGACAATAGACGGTATGGGACACATCTTGTGCACCCTCACTCTCACCAAATAGAAAATATGATAACCTTGTAAAAACTATAAAAAACATTAATAAAATATTCTTTACCTGTCCTATTTAACGAAAGATGTTTAAAAGAGATGTTGCTACTGATATAAGTGTTAATCTCATATATATATATATATATATATATATATATATGTGTGTGTGTGTGTGTGTGTGTGTGTGTGTGTGTGTTCAGCCCGAAAATAGCGAAACATTTACAGAAAATGAAGATAAAAGGATCTGAGATCACTAGAACTGTCAAATACTAATGGCTTGGCACTAATCCTTCCTCTTTGTGCCAGAGAGTGACTTGATAAATTCAATTTTAAACGTTTCAAATTTTGCCTGAATAACTACATTTAACACCACGATAAATCATCGATTTGATGTTAATCTAAATTCGTACACTTTAGAGAGTTCAGCTAAAACTAGGCTATTTATGCTACCCAACAAATGATTTATTCGAAAAATGGCCTTTATACAATGGCGGTTGTAAACAGCTGCCTTCAACATCACTTAAAAAAGCCGTCATCTGAATTGAAATCATAAAATTCGACATATCAGATCAGTTATGAAAAGTAAAGACGCAGGTTCACTAGAGAATATTGTTAATAGACAAAAGGTGACATTACAATAAACTGAACTGGGAAGAATATTCATGAGGTAGAGTCATAAATATTTTCTGTGTTTATTAAATTTATTCTACAAAAAATTAAAGTAAATTACATTTTCGTAAGGAGAGTTAGGAACGTGATAGGTGCTGACTTGGCGGCTCGACTAGAGCCACTTCCCCACCGACGAAATGTGGCCTCCCTTTGTCTGTTCTATAAGTACTTTCATGGCTTCTGCTCAGACGAACTTAAGTCACTGGTGCCTCCTCAACAGGTGTTTACTCGTGCAACCAGAATGGCAACTAGGTCCCACCCATTCACAGTTAGGTTAGCCAAATGCAGACGACAATTCTACTCCTGCAGCTTCTCTCGCACTTCCCACCTGTGGAACTCGCTCCCATGTTCTTGCTTTCCTGACGGCTACAACCTCCAGAAATTTAAATGCAAAGTCAATACTCATCTACTAACCACTTGACTCTAGCCCTTCCCCCACCCCGTATATCCTTCCCTTCCTCTCCCCCTTGCAACTGTCATTACTCCTGCATTTTCATCATTCTATTGCTTCTTTCTAATTGGTTTGTAATCCTCTTCTCCCTCCTCTAATTAATTTTCTTTCAGTAATGTAGCCCCCCGCACATCAGTGGCATTTACGCCTTGCCCGGAGTGAAATGATTAAAAAAAAATTCAAGATTATTTTCGATTAATTATTTCCAATTGTCAGTCAGCTCTTTAATAGATTTTGAGTAAAATTCAACAGGTTTTAATGTGTAAAGATTTTCGATGAACTCTTGTTTTCAGTAGAGAGAGTTTTCCCCATAGAAGCGTTTAACGGCAAAAAGAAAACGTAATGACAATGTAATACCTGGTGAGATACATCAGACGAGACCAACCGAGTTCCATTTTGTTATCTCGTGTTATTATTCGGGTAGACAAAAAATAAAAATAAATAAGAGAAAGAGAAGTAGAAAAAAAGAATGAAAGAAGAAGAAAGTAAGAAGTGGAAGCAAAGAGAAGAAGAAAAAGAAAAAAGCTGAAGAAATAGAAAAAGAAGAAAAGAAGAAATAGAAAAAGAAGAAAAGACGAAGATGAAACGAACGAAACGAAGAAGACGGAGAAAAGGTAGAAGAAGGAAAAAGAAGAAAATAAGAAATGAAAGAAAAAGAAGAAGAAAGAAGAAACAAGGAAAAAGGTAGAAGAAGCAAAAAATAGAAGAAGAAAATCAGAAAAATATAAGAAGTGGAAAAAAGAAGAAAAGAGAAAGAAAAAGAAAAGATAGAGAAAAAGAAGTAGAAGAAAACGTACAACAGCCGAAACATTATTCAAATGGCAACCAAGATGAGGATAATAGTCCAGAGAATTTAAATACACTCTTTTCACTTGCTTTTTTGAAAAACTTAGCCGTTTTCCCACTGGGATATTTTATTGTTTTCTTTCCGAGCAAGTGAATAAAGAATGAGAATAAGGAGGCTTGAGAAAAAGAAAATAAATGGAATTTGCAAGGTTCAAGAAGTCTGAAGATGGTGACTAACTTTGCTTTTAATTTTTTGAAGGTTGCAGTTATCAAGGAAGCAGCTAAACGGAAGCGAGTTCAGTATGTAGGAAGTGCGAGAAAAGTAACTATTGGAGTAGAAATGTCGGTTATATTTAGATATTTCAACACTATAATGATGGAACCCAGTTGCCAATCTAGTAGCAAGCTTAAATTCGTATAGTTGATGTGCCAGGGAAAAAGTTAGAGAAAAATATTTGTAGAAAAGACAGAGAGAAATATCGAGCAACTTAATGAGGTTGTGTAAATGGAAGACCAAACAGCGACTGAGAAAGACAGTAAGAAAATAAATATTGCTTACAAATTATAGGAAGTTGAATACCCAGTTTTTGAAGAAGTGCATCCACCTATATAGAAGCGTAGTTTTTAATCCCGCGTCGAAAATAGAATTTTTAACTAAGGAGCCAAACATTAATCATATAAAATTCTCAGGATCGATTAAAAATTTTAATCGATTTGTGACGAATTAATTTCGGTGAATTATTGTCGGTTATTAATTTGACGTTATCGTCTCAAAGATTAATTGAAAACAAAACTTTCTGACATAAAATTGTTTCTTAACGTCTGCACTTCGTTAATAAATATTAACGTGAGGATATTTGGCTATCTGAAATTTATTTTAACGGTGATTTTTTCGCTGAAGTTGATGAGTGTTTCTCTGTGTTTTTCGTCTCGGTGAAGCTCTTAAACAATTGTCTCACGTGTACATATTCTTAGCACAGATTAGTCAACGCACTTTCATTTATTGTGCTATTATCAAAGTTGTTTGTTGTGAGGACACGTTCCAGACCTACTCTCTGATAGATTTTACTAACGGGTCACACATGTAATATCTCTTAGGGTAAGCCCACTATATACTGGGGATATATTCCACTTGTAAGGAAATCCCAATCAATACTGTGAATAGCGATAATAGATACTACAATTGAAAAACATGTTTTTAAATTTAAAAAAAATTTCAGCCGAAAACAATACTGTTTTGACAAAGTTATAAGAATAATTATATAGCATTCGAAAATTCGAACAAAATAAATGATCAAATACATCAGAAGAAGTAAATAAATCCATCAAATTTAATAATTATTTTGCATTATCGAAAATGTTTTAGGGTAAGAATATAAAATCGGGTATTTTACTAAATTACACCGGCTCTTTACTGGCTCTTGCATTGTAAATATGGCGAAAAAATCTGTGACGGCATTGGAACTTAGAAAACTGATAGTCAAGTTACGTAATGATTATAAACTCTCGATTGAGGATACTTCAAAGATTGTGGGGAAATCTAAAAGTGTTATTTATAGTATATTTTTTTATAAGCGGTTCACCCCGAGCTAGGCATTTCACTGCCACTACTGCGCAGGGGGCTACATAGAGTAGAGAAAGGATGGTTAAATATAGGAAATGACAGAGGGTAGGTGATAGGTGGGTGTGGATACCGAGAATGAGGGTTGGGTAGATGAGAGTGATGGGAGAATAATTGGAAGTTAGTGTGATAGGAGGTGTCTATTGACCCTACATTTAAACACCTGGAGATTGTAGCTGTCAGGAAAGCAGACATATGGAAGGGAATTCCACAGGCGGGAAGCGCGAGAAAAGAAGCTGTTGGAGTAGAAATTACGGTTACATCATATCTGTTTAACTGTAAAAGGGTGAGACCTAGTTGCTAATCTAGTATCTCGTGTAAAATCGTGCTTAGGCGGCACCAATGATCTAAGTTCATCGGAGCAGAAGCCATGAAAGTACTTGTAGAAGAGGCACAGGGAAGCCACATCACGCCGGTGAGAGAGTGGTTGCAGCCGGTCTGCCAAGTCAGTATCAACCACATTACAGATTCTCCTTTGTATTTTGTCAAGAAGCCCAAGGAGAGTAGCAGGGGCACCTGACCAGAAGACTTGAGGAAACTGGGTCATGTGTAGCCAAGAAACCACTTGGCAGGCCTAAAAGAACTACTGCAAGAGAAGATAGATGGATTGGTAAAAAACCAAAAAAGGATCGATTTGCGATAACAACCGCTATCTCTAAAAGAGCTAATGCTAACGTTGGCATTAATATCAAGGCACACTATTTCCCGAAGATTTAATGAAATAAATCTGAACAGTCGAAGCGTTACATTTCTAAAAAGAATCAAATGAGCCGATTGAAATTTGCCACTAAACACGTCATATGGACAGAAGAACAGTGGGATTGTGTTCATTTTAGCAATGAGTCAATGTTTAACCTGTTTGGTTGTGACGGGAGAAGGTTTGTTCAATGCAGTCCTAAGGAACGATATTTGCCTCAGTGCAATAAAAGCAGCGTTAAATTTGGAAGAGGAAGTGTGATAGTGTTTGGTATGATGTAAGCTGCTGGTTCGAGACTTCTTTTTAGGCTACACGGAAAAATTAACGCAACTGTATAAAAATAAATATTGAAGAAACCTGTACCTAATTTGATATATGCAATTAATCAATACCGCTGTATTTGTGCAAGATAACTCTGCATGTCACACAGCGAAGTCTGTTAAAACATTTCTTTCTATGAAGGATGTTACTGTTATAAAGTGGCCTGCTCAAAGCCCAGACATGAGTCCTATTGAGAATGTCTGGAAGTTACTAAATGAAAATGCTAAGGAAAAGAATCCAACAAACGTCGAAGAACTATGGACTGATTTGAAAGGAGAATGGGAGAAAATATCCGTTAATGAATGAAAGACTAATTCGCTTATGTAGCAAAAGATGTCAAGCTGTTATTAAAAGTAAAGGTACTAATGAATTATGAACGCTATTTTCATTTGGATATAATGTATCCATTATAATAGTATGATTTTGTTAATCGTTCTGATAGTTTTGATCATCTATTTTTTTTTAATGTTATATAATTATTCTTATAACTTTATCAAAATAAGTTTATTGAGTTTTATATTTTGGAATTATAGAATTTACCTTTATATCCTAATTTTTCCTTGATAAAATGTTCTATGAAGCTTTAAAATAAAAAGTTGTTTCACATTTAGACTTTTTCTTAACATCGTTCTAATCTTTATGTTCGCTAATATATATATATATATATATATATATATATATATATATAGTGTATTGAGGCAGCAGATAATTATTTAAACATACATTGTTAAATATAACAGACAATGCCCGTCTATTATGTTTAATCATGAGCCGTTCTAAACATGGTATTTTAGCTTTAATTTCTGGCGAAAATAAAGCTAAAAATTGTCCAACATTTGGATAGCTTCAATTACGCTGGTCCTTGATCTAAGCTTTCGGCTCATGTGAGCCATCTTTAGATTGGTTGTATGGACATTAAAACAAATATATTTACCATCAAAGATGACATTCCGTTATAGTGATACAGGGGCCCGACAATATTTTTCGGACACTTTGAAAAAAGTACTTCAAGGTGGTTACTAGTGCCAAACACTTTTGAGATTGTAAGTGCGTAGTTGAGGAGTGAAAATCCACTGCAAGTGTAATCATTTTTTTTTAGTTTGGCTTTGATAATTTTAGTTTTTTGTGATTTTTGCGAAAACTTGCGCGACACCATTTTTTGGACATGACAAAAAATCCTATTTTATTAAGAGCCAAGTTCGTGTATATGTTGCTGTATGCAAATTTTCTGCTTGTACACTTAGCTGTCATCATTAGAATCAATTATCTGTTCTATTTTACTGGCAAAAACAATTAAGTTTAATGAGGTAACATGCATTCAAAAGAAGTCGTTTGTTTGGCACGGAAGAAGCGGGATGATGGCCTCAGTATCAGAAAGATCGCCATGGATTTGAAGCTGTCGAAATCAACGGTCGAATACATGCTGAAGACAAACTCCGAGCGGAAAAAGAAGAGAGGTAGGAAAAGATCAATTGGCAAGAGGACTGAAAGGAGAATGAAGAGGACTGTGACACGGCTTTTGACATCTGGAGAAAAAGTTACAGCAAGAAAAGTGAAGGAGAAATGTGAATTGGATGTAAACGTCTGAACAGTACAAAGAACGCTGCATAGGATTGGTTTGAGGTATGCAAAGGCTAAGAAAAAAATGACACTAACAAAGAAACACAAAGGAGCAAGACTGGAGTGTGCTAAAAGGTGGTTAACAAAGCATGTTGACTTTAAGAAGGTTATATTTACTGATGAGAAGCGTTTCAAGTTTGATGGGCCCGATGGATGGTGTACTTGGTCGAGAAGGGGTGAGCCTGCTGTACTGAACAAACGACAGATGGGAGGAGGAGGAGTTATGGTTTGGGGTATGATCTTTGCTAATGGAAATATATGGTTGGAGTGGCTGAAAGGACGACAGAACAGCGAAAGCTACAAACAGTTGCTGGATGAGAAAGCCCTACCAAGGATAAGAAGAGAGATAGGGAATGATTTCGTTCTACAGCAAGACAATTGCAGCATCCATGTGTCAAAACTCATGAAAGAATGGATGGCTAAAGTGAATATGACTACTTTGGAATTGCCTGCAAAAAGCCCAGATCTAAATTTAATAGAAAATGTTTGGGAAATGCTTGCGCAACTTGTCTATGATGGACCTGAAATAACGAAAGAGGCTCAACTATGGGAACTGATACTAGATGCCAAAAAACAACTAATAGAAACACTTAGAGATGTTATTGTGCATATGTTTGATCATTATGAAGAGAGATTGATAAAAGTTATTGAGAAGAAAGGTGATATTACAGACTATTAACAGTTTTTCAACGATGTCCGAAAAATAATGTCGCGTGTGTTTTGTAAAAAATGATGAAAAATAAATATTTTTCCTTACCTAATCGATTTTCTTCCATTTTTATTACAGGTATTGTCTTTATATGTTTATACTATTCTATTGAAGGAATTTCGCCACTCTATGGTACTCGCAAAGTCGAATACTAAAGTGTCCGAAAAATATTGTCGGGCCCCTGTATATAAGATTGCTACGTCACGGTATAGCAAACGCAGGTCGTAAATTCGTGATGTGGCTCTATGACGTCATACCATGTGAGAGATCGAAATATTAACGACAGAACCATATGTTTAGATGCATTGTAGTTCATAATTAAAAAATAATAATGTTAAACAAATAAATATTCAAATAAGTCAGCTAATACCACTTTCGTACTTTTCCGTATAATTTCGTAATGTTGTTTCCGGTTGAGTTTGTTTACATTCGATACAATCTGAGCAGTAATTAATTGTTCAGTAATAGGAATATGGTGAATAACTATAGAAGGCTAAAATTGATCGTGCTTACCACGGAATCTTTCGTGTGTCGATTATTAAGTCACATCGAATCTTAAGTTTGCATCTACCTCGTGTTGGGAGTAGGCAGGTTCGATTACTGCCTGAAGATATATATTTTCCAAATGATTTCTCAAACAATTAGAAATTTGAATGTACAAAACTTATTCACTAATGTTCCTATCCATGAAACGATTGACGTCATTATAACTGATGTATAGAATAATACTACTCTCCCATTAATCAATATTTTAAAAACATATATTATTAGAGTGCAATACTCAAGTACTTTTTCATGACCCCTTAGGTAATATTTATAATTAAGTAGATAGTATTGCGATAGGAACTCTTCTAGGTCCCCTTTTAAGTAATTGTTATATAGCACATTTAGAAAATAAATACTTAATGACTCTAATAAACAACCTATATTTGTAAAATACATAGATGACATTTTCAAGTTGGCTAAAGATTTTGATCAAATTACACAGCTTAAAAACAAATTTAAAAGTCAGTCCGTCCTTAAATTTACATTAACACTTAACGTTAAAAATACAATTTCATTCCCTGGTGTACTTATTAATTCTAGCACACACTACTTATCTATATAGGAAACTAACTAGCATAATCTCCTATCTTCTTAATTATAACAGTGAATGCCCTCCAAAGATGTAAGTTGGTTGTTATAATATCTTAATTCGTTGCACGCAACTGATATCTTCTTTCAAAATTATATTCTATAAAGAATTAGATAACATTAAACAAACCCTTGTTAACAATGGATTTCCTAACTCATTGATTAACGAATTAAAATGTATCAAATAAACATACTAATTGCTCAAGCAATATTCGTAAAATTAATAATAATAAAGAAAGTCAAAATATATATAGCATTATTAACTTATTCTATTGCAACCAAACGCATAATAATTAAAAAGGTGACGAAACAACAACCAAAAACATAGCAGGTAGAAATGTTAAACGAATTAATAATAACAAATAAATTAAGCTCCTCATAAAAAATTTAGACAATTAACTTTATAGTCTCTAATAACCCTACAAGCACACAACTCTATCCTCTACAGAAAGCCAATGTAGTGTATCAGTTTACAAGCACGTTCAGACATTGTATCTCTGATACAAATAAAAAAAACACTACATATGTTGGTTTTACTACAAACACGCACTCCCGTAGACTTACCTGCTATCTTTCTGACCATAATTCTATAAAACAACATTTCTTAGAAAAATATACCCATGTACATAACGTTAGAAAAATCTTAGTCGAAAACACAATAATACTCACACATACACGCAGTAAAAATAAACTTCAGATATTGAAGGCCATCTACATTAAATCAAAGCAATATACACTCAATAAAATCACATTTCAAAACCCCCAGAACATTTTGTAATATATATATATATATATATATATATATATATATATATATATATATATACGAACGATCAAAATTTATCTTGGCGTTTTGGTTATGCTAAACAACTCCCAGCATCTCTTGCGTATATACATATGTGTGTGGGTGTGTGTTTCTTCCATCGCGTGTGTACTTATCTCCTTCATACTATTAAAATTTATTGCTGTAGTCAGGGGAAAATACAGAAAATGCATTGATTTGCTTCGGGATATTTCGGGAAGAAATCTAATGCTATTTTTAAAACAAATTAATTGAAAATTTACAGCATGAGAAATTTTGAGAAAAAAAAAAAAAGGAAATCCAGGAAAAGCAGATAAAAAAAAGAAAGAAACCTTTTTTGTAAGTTGAAAACACGAAGAAAGATAATTTAAAGTAAGTCAAAACACAGTATAAAGTTATGTCGAACTGTTATATTGCTAAAAGAAATAAAATAGGTTTATGAAAATAGTTAAATTTTTTAATAATCTATTACAATTTCATGGATGTACGTGTAGCAAATCGTATACCAAATGAGATTCACGACATGATGCAAGGGAAACAAAAAAACAATGCCAAGATACGGAACATAATACAGAAAATTACACAAGGAAATACGGAACAAATGCAAACAGGCTAATGAAGAATGGCTTAACGGTAAATGTGCAGAAACAGAGATTGAGTATCCCAAATAAAGAAGATATGCATAAAATCCAAAAAATGAACGCTCAAATTAAAGAAATAAAATACTTCAGCGATGGGATAAATATATCAGAAATCTCTTTCATGACGAACAACCGGCAATACACAAAAATACAGACGGGCTGGAAATATTAGAAACTGAAGTAGTAGCTGCACTGGCAAAATTGAATAGAAAAAAGGCAGCAAGACCAGGCGCTATTGTGATAGAGATGCTGACAGCTTTAAAAGGTTTCGGCGTCGACAATATTACAGAAATAATTTACAACAGTGACAATATACCGGAGAATCAAAGCAGACCAATTTTCATAGTACCGCCTAAGAAACCAAGCGCAAATGAATGTCATTTACACCGAAAATATATTTAGATTCTGATGAGTACAGCGCGCAACAGAATCAAGTCAGAGATAGGACAGGAACAATGTGGATTCATCAAGGATACAGTAACAAGCAACGCGATATTTGTGCTCAGACTGTTATCAGAAAAGGTAATACAAACGCAGAAGAACGTGTACCTGTGTTTTAGAGACTACAATAGTTTGATAAAGTAGGCCACAAAGACTTGATATATTCATGAAAGAAAATAGAATAATTAAAAACACACACTGGCATCAAACCGCATGAAGAAACAAAAATATTGTTCTACAGAAGGATACTAAGAATACTATGTATTGAATATATGTGCAATAACAAATTGTGGAGAGAAAGTGAGCTCATAGAAAGATGGTTGTAAGACATGGATGGGTCTTCTGATTGGATTTATTCAACCTATAAAGTGAAGCAGTTCTGAGAGAACTAGTAGCCCTGCCTGGATTCGTCATTGCCGGCCACCATCTTAATAATATTAGATATGCTGATAGCAGACAAAGAAAGGAAACTACAAAACCTCCTACATAAGGTAGCAAAGGAAAGCGAGAGGAAAAGACTAAACATAAACTACACAAAACATGAATCCATGGTCTTCAGCAAAAAAAAGAAGCCTAAAATGTCAGTTACGGGTTGGAGATACTAAAATCATGCAGGTACGGAAAGTTAAATATCTAGAAAAGGTTAGAACAGAGTGCGGAATGTGTGAAATTGGGGTCCAAATAAGTACCGGCATGACCAAGGACGAATTCCAGAAGCTGACTAGAGTATTAAGAGACAGGAAAATTTCATTGGAATAAAAGAGTACTGGATTTTTATGTGATATCTGTTCTCTTATAGGGCAGTGAATACTGGAATTTGTTTTTAAAGATGAAGGATGAACTCTAATCAACAGAAATGTGGTTATACAGAAGGATGCTGAGGATACCATTGATCAAACATGTAAGTAACGACGAAGTTTTGAAGAAAATGCAAACGAAAAAGTAACTTCTACTTAATATCAGGAAAAGACAGCTAATGATTCTGGAACACGTAATGGGGAAGAAGGGCTTGGAGAATCTGATACTCACAGGGAAGAAAGAGAGACAGGCGAAAACATATTTGATGGGATTATACAAATGGATGACATAGCGAGGTTTGGAAGAATTAACAGGACAAATATCGTTTAGAATTACGGAGGACAGGTGGAGGGCTATAACCGCCTACATCCTGAAAAGACACGACACATAAAATAATATGAATTAGAATAATCCAGAGTCTGTACTGGGGGCATAACGCCTACCTACCAATAGAAAATGAATTTCCTAAATATACAAAAATAGAAAGAGATTTAAGACATGGATGTATCTTCTCATCAGACCTATTTAACTTATATAGTGACGCCATTCTGAGAGAATTAAAAATCCTACAAGGATTATTATTTGAGGCCACAATTATTATTAGATATGAAATTGATAGGGTTGATAGCAGACGCAGAAAGAAAACTGCAAGAACTCCCCCAGAAAAGATTAGAGGAAAGCAAGAAGAAAGGACTAAACTCAATTGCAAGATGAAAGAATGTATGGTTTTCACAACAACCAAATTACAAATTGCAGATACTAAAATCAGATAAGTACAAAATATATAAATATCTAGAAAATATCCTAACAAAAGACGGAAAGTGTGACAGTGAAATCCGAAGTTGCATTGGGATAGCAAAAGATACTTCCCAAAAGCTAAGTAATTTACTTAGCTTTTGTTTCAAGAAAATTTCGATAGAAACACAGAACAGAGTACTGAACTATTACGTAATGTCAGTCCTTCTATATGGCAGTGAATGCTTGACAATCTCTTCACAGATGAAGAAGAGATTTAAAGAAACAGAAATGTGGTTCTACAGAAAGATACTGAGAATACCATGTACTGAACATAGGTGCAATGACGAAATTTTACAGAAAATGGAAACGAAAAGAACACTTAAATTAAAAGCTTCTTCTTCTTCTTCTTCTTCTTCTTCTTCTTCTTCTTCTTCTTCTTCTTCTTCTTCTTCTATGTGCCTTGTTCTTTCAGGACGTATATGATCATGGCTTTACACGTCTACCTATACCTGACGGCTCTCAGCAAGCTTTCACCTGTTACACCGTGCAACCCACGTTCCACACTCCACCTGAAAAGGCCAGTCAAGTATGTTACACGCTGTTTTCTCCTGTCTCTCCTTCCCTCTATCTGGCCTGTTAGTATCAGGTTCTCCAAGCTCTCCTTCCTCACTTCAGCTGTCTCTTCCTGATGCTCAGTATTAATTTCCTGTTCGTTTTCATCCTTTCTAAAACCTCATCATTCCTCACA
The DNA here is from genome assembly GCA_037127315.1 of Ascarosepion bandense. Classification (NCBI taxonomy): domain Eukaryota; kingdom Metazoa; phylum Mollusca; class Cephalopoda; order Sepiida; family Sepiidae; genus Ascarosepion; species Ascarosepion bandense. The sequence continues at coordinate 76,977 of JBBBDQ010028922.1, read as the reverse complement.
TGCTTGGTCCATGATATCCGCAGCATCCTCTGTAGAACTACATTTCAGTTGCTTCAAGTTTTTCCTTTGTCTTCGAAGATATTGTCCAGCATTCACTGCCATATTGAACTGACATCACATAGAATTCCGGTACTACCTTTTTGTTTCTAATGAAATTTTCCTGTTTCTTAATACTCTACTCAGTTTCTGGAATGCGTCTTCGCCATGCCAATTCGTCTTCGGATTTCTGTCTCGCACCTTCCGTCTTCTGTTGGAACACTTTCCAGGTATTTAAGTTTTTATACCTGCTTGATTTTAGTATCCACCACCTGTATCTGGCATTTTGGGCTGCTCTTTTTGCTGATGACCATGCATTCAATTTTCTCGCAGTTTATTTATAGTCCTGTTTTGTCACTCTCTTCCGCTACCTTCTGTAGCTTGTAGTTTCCTTTCCGTGTCCGCTATCAGGTAGTCAGCGTATATTATTTTGTTTCAATTGTGGCCTCCGATAACGAATCCTGGAAGAACTTCTAGGGTTCTCAGAATAGTCTCGCTGTACAAGTTGAATAGATCCGGTGAAAAGACACATCCTTGTCTTACGAGCCTTTCTATCTTTGTATATCTGCGGAATTCGTTTCCTGCCCGTATGCAGGCGGTTTACTGCCAGTAGAGATTCTTGATTACTCTTATGTCTTTCCCAAATTTTTCGAGGTCCTTCATTTGTGTTGCCTTTTCGGAGAGCATCCTATTAATAAATATGGCGTTCCTTGTTCCAGTGTCTTAGATGAACCCGCATTGTTCTTGTCCTATCTCTGGTCTGATTCTGCTTCTCGCTCTATTCATCAGGATTCGTAATGAGACAGCATTTATTTCTAGAGCAGCGTTTCCCAAACTATGGCTCGCGATCGTCTAGTGGGTCGCAAGCGAAATGTTACTGGGTCGTAAAAGTTATACTAGAATTACGCATTAACTCCGATTAAACGCCACCTGTTCAAGATTCAGACTTTCATTGTCAGGCTGTTGTTGTGTCAAGAATTATGATCTTTTGGCGATCTTAACGAATCAGGATTGGTCATGCTCTCAGTTTAATCATTCCTTATCTTAAAACAGAAATCAATTTTCACCTATTCATATAAATAATAGTTTTATATTTTTTCGTACGTTTTTCACCAGAAAGTTTGTGTTGGTCACCATAACCGGTGGTCATGAATAATGGGTTACGATTCTAAAAAAGTTCGGGATCCCCCTTTCTAGAGCAAATAGTGAAAAAAGATGCTTAGTAAAATTGACACTCACAAAACATAATAAAAGCAAGATGGATAGATAAAATCAGCGCATAACTTACTTAACACGATTGGATGATTGAACAGGAATAAGGAGAGATAACAAAAACACACATAACGGAAAGCCATGATAGCTCAGCTTCAGAAAGGGAGATGGCACATAGAAGAAGAATACTGAATATAATGATATACCAATTCACACTCCACCCACGTCTATTGAACAGGTGAAGAGACTCATCCCTTGTTCCCTGTTTAGGATGTGGTTCCCGGCTCTCTCTCTTCCAATCTTTTCACTCTTTTCTCTTTTCGTTTTTTCAATTGGAGTAGATAGACTAAACTATCGCCCGGTTCACACTCCACCCCCGTCTATTGAACAGGTGAAGAGGCTCATCCCTTGTTCCCTGTTTAGGATGTGGTTCCCGGCTCTCTCTCTTCCAATCTTTTCACTCTTTTCTCTTTTCGTTTTTTCAATTGGAGTAGATAGACTAAACTATCGCCCGGTTCACACTCCACCCACATCTATTGAACAGGTGAAGAGGCTCATCCCTTGTTCCCTGTTTAGGATGTGGTTCCCGGCTCTATCTCTTCCAATCTTTTCACTCTTTTCTCTTTTCGTTTTTTCAATTGGAGTAGATAGACTAAACTATCGCCCGGTTCACACTCCACCCTCGTCTATTGAACAGGTGAAGAGGCTCATCCCTTGTTCCCTGTCTAGGATGTGGTTTCCGGCTTTCTCTTTTCCAATCTTTTCACTCTTACGTAGCCTCCTACACATCAGTGGCGTTGCTGCCTTGCTCGGGGTGATATGATTAAAAAAACGTTAGCAAACGTTTATATTTTCTTAACTACTAGCTTATGAAGTAAAACGAAAAAAATTGTTTAAGTCATTGATGTTTTCATTTTCGTATTGAGACAGCGAAATATTCTTTCCAAATACTAAGCAAGGTATTAAGAAACATAAAAATATCGTTGGAAAAAATATACTAAATTCTTACATTATATAAGTCTAATTTTATGGCAGTGAATTTTGGAAAATCCTCTTACATATAGACTTGAAGTAAAAGAAATGCGATTCTACAGAAAGATGATGAGAATAACATGGACCGAACATGTGAGCAACGGCAAAGTTTTAGAAAAAAATGGAAATAATTTATGCTTAACATTAGAAATAGACAGTTGAAATTTCTAGGACACATAATGAGGAAAGCGAGCTTGGAAAATCTAATACTCAGACTGAAGGCAAGTGGGACAAAACAAACAACGCATAAGCATTTGTAAATTGATTGCTGGATCGGTTTCAGTGAGATAATCATATATATATATATATATATAAAAGCTACAAGGAACAGAAAATTGTGGAGAGAGCCATGTACGCCAATAACCAGAATATATATGTTGCAAGACTAAAAATTACCAACAGTTCCGATACACAGCCATTTTAAAGATAAACGTCCATCGTCAGTCAATAAATAAATTAAAAACTCATACATTTTACTCACATCAAAGCAATAAAATAGAACAATATAAAATACGCAGATGACCCAATGCTGATGGCAGACATGGAAAAGAAAATACAGGAATTTTTAGGGAAAGTAGGGAGGTAGAGTAAGAACAATAGATTAAACATAAATTTAATAAAAACTGAATGCAATATCATCAAAAGGAGGACCCCAAAATGCCAACAAAAATTCGGCAATACTATAATCAAACAGGTGAAGAAATTTAAATCCATGGAAAGTGTTCTGACAAAACATGGAATGTGTTGCAATCAGATCCGAAGGCGCATTGACATGACCGAGGACGCTTTTCAAAGGCTAAGCAGGGTATTATGAGACAGGAAGCTTTCGTTGAAAACAAAGAAAAGAATACTGGATAGATATCTGTCTTTCTATATGACAGAAAATGCTAGAAAATCTCGAAGATAAAAAAAGAAACCCGAAGCAACATAAATTTTAATTTTACAGGAAGAGACGGCTGGGGTGTCTTGAGACACGTAACGAGAAAGAAGGGCTTTGAGAATCTAATACTTACAGGACGGATAGAGGGAAAAAGCGACATTGTTGAGCGGGTTTTGGGAGAGATACCAAGAAGAAAAGTGTTAAGAGCAACAAGGGATACGGATAAGTGGATGTCTATGATGGTCTACACCCTGAAAGAACACGATACATAAAAAGAATTTCAAAACGTGCAGTCTATCAGATTATTAGAAACTAGCAGTATAACTCGGCGTTACTCGGGTGTAATGAAAGCTTTAAAACTAATCCATGGTCCTGGAGCTCACACTCTTTGGACGTTGGCAGGAAAGACTAAAAAGCAATAGTTCTTTCCATTTAAAGTGAAACCGTAGACTGAAAGAAAAATGAATGGATGTAAATCAAATTTTGGTTTCCTAGTAACGATATCAAATGTTCTGCACTATTGTAAGAACTACAACCTTGAAACTTCTGAATATCGTTTCTTATGTCTTTGTCTATGTGTGTATCAAATTTGATTAAAATCGGTACACTCCTTCTATAACCCGATTTTTTCGATTATCGATTTATATCGAATATATCGGCGGTACCTCGACACAAAACCTAATTAAGAACACTCGCAGACACTTATAGTACAACTGTGTAAATTTTCAAGAAAATTGGTTCAGCCGTTTCGGAGTCTATAGATGACGGATACACACACACAGACACACACACACACACACACACACACACACACACACACACAGACAAAGTTCCATTTATAAGTTTATATACATTGAAATTAAGCGTTCATATCCTTAACGTGAAGCAGTTTTTTTTTCGCGAAAATGTAGATTCTGTTAAAGATTTTTAAGATTACATACATTTATCGATAAAATAAGTGAATATTGAAGTTATATTCAAATTGTTTTATATATTTAGAATTTTTTGAAATTATTTCATTTTGTGTTTTTTTTTAACCTTGCAGATTCTTCAGTGAATTTAAGAAGTTTGAAATATATAACATAAATATATAACATAAATATATAACATAAATATATAACTAATAATAATAATCAGATAAGCTGTGGCACGAATATTCAAAACAATTTCTAATGAGAAACCTATAAAATATGTAAGATAGATTCTAACAAGAGAAATTTTCTAGCATGGTACAGTAAACCAACATTCCTATCTGCAGACCTAGTAAAAGATTCAATATAATGTATGTATGTATGTATGTATGTATGTATGTATGTATGTATGTATCTATCTATCTATCTATCTATATGGCAGACTTACATATGTGCATTTTCTCAGACGAGAAAATCTTCGTGGCCTTACACAGTGAACCATCCTTCCTAACAGCAGATCTATCTATCTATCTATCTATCTATCTATCTATCTATCTATCTATCTATCTATCTATCTATCCTTTTCTGCCTTTTTTATCTATCTATCTATCTATCTATCTATCTATCTATCTATCCTTTTCTGCCTTTTTTATCTATCTATCTATCTATCTATCTATCTATCTATCTATCTATCCTTTTCTGCCTTTTTTATCTATCTATCTATCTATCTATCTATCTATCTATCCTTTTCTGCCTTTTTTATCTATCTATCTATCTATCTATCTATCTATCTATCTATCTATCTATCTATCCTTTTCTGCCTTTTTTATCTATCTATCTATCTATCTATCTATCTATCTATCCTTTTATCCTTTTCTGCCTTTTTTATCTATCTATCTATCTATCTATCTATCTATCCTTTTCTGCCTTTTTTATCTATCTATCTATCTATCTATCTATCTATCTATCTATCTATCTATCCTTTTCTGCCTTTTTTATCTATCTATCTATCTATCTATCTATCTATCTATCTATCTATCCTTTTCTGCCTTTTTTATTTATCTATCTATCTATCTATCTATCTATCTATCTATCCTTTTCTGCCTTTTTTATCTATCTATCTATCTATCTATCTATCTATCTATCTATCTATCTATCTATCTATCTTTTTTTAATCATTTCACACCAAGCAAGGCAGAACTGCCACTGGTATGCAGGGGTTTACATAAGAAGTGGGTGATAAGAAAGAAGAACTAAGCGCAGGGAGTGTCGAAGAATGTGAAGAGAAGGAAGAGAACACTGGTGTGAAGAGGGCTGCATGAGATTCGAGTGGAAAAGAAGAAGATACAAGGTTTGTCAGGGAAAAGGGTGCGAGTCAAAGCGATTAGAGATGGCAATTGACATTATATTTAAATTCTTGGACATTTTAACTGTCAGGGAAGCAAGTGTAGGGAAGGGAATTCTACAAGCGGGAAGTGCGAGCGAAGTAGCCGGTAGAGTCGAAGAGGCGCTTACATTTGATCGGTTTCACTGTAAGTGGGTGGAACCTAGTCGCTCGTCTAGTAGCTCGAGTAAATTCATGCAGAGGGGACACCAGGGAGCTAAGCCCATCGGAGCTGAAGCCTTGAAAGTATTTGTAGTAGAGATAGAGGGAAGGCACATTAGTCGGTGAGAAAGTCACTGGAATTGAACTACTAAGTTGTTATCAATTACATTGCAGATTCTCCGTTAGATTTTGTCAAGAACACCGAGATAAATAGCAGGGGAACCCGAAGATGTGATAGCAGTATTCAATGCACAAGTGGATGGCAGACTTACATATGTGCATTTTCTCAGACGAGAAAATCTTCGTGGCCTTACACAGTGAACCATCCTTCCTAGCAGCAGATCTATCTATCTATCTATCTATCTATCTATCTATCTATCTATCTATCTATCTATCTATCTATCAAGTTAGTTAAGTATTTCAAAATACTTAAATATTTATTTCATATGTCAAGTAAGACGATAAAGTACGTAACCATGTTTATGTTGTCTCGTCAAGTTGGATCTGGTTTTATAAAAAAAATATCCAGCGCAAAAATCGAAATTTCAATGCATCTGTAACAATGGCATGATAAACTAAACCGGAGACGAAAACGCAGGCCATCATGGCTGCAACGGAAACAAACCCTGAGGAATGCAAGAACACGTCATGCAGAAATAAGAAATTAATTCCATTTTCTTATTCAGATCGCGTTCGATCAGAAAAACTAGAGACATCTGCTCGGAAATTCCCAGTTGATTGCACACACACATACACACACACACACACACACACACACACACACACACACACACACATAAACGAAGATGCACATATACATACAGTTATCCCTCGTAGACTATGAGCACTTATAAATATCTTTAAGATGAATGAATTTGCCGTAAGACTTCTACTGTGGGGTCGAATATCTAAACATCACGGGTATAAAAATTTAAATAGATATTCATTGACAAAGGCTACTATATATATATATATATATATATATATATATATATATATATACCTAGAGATGGTGCAATGGTTAGCAAGTTGGTCTAGCTAGAATCATTACAATTGAGTAGTGAGATCGATTCTCACTGGGTGCCCCATAAAAGCACCTTCCTCCAGGTTTAGGGGGTTGGGCGCAGGGCTAACAAACATGCCCCATAAAAAACAGTTTGTTACGGAAACAGCAAAATGCTGCCCTAAAACACCATTGGGTGTAGCAGGTGATGATTTGATATATATATATATATATATATATATATATATATATATATATATATATAAAGATATTCCAATATGCTGCTGGTTATGTGAGGTATACCACCTTACATTTGGAAACAAGAACTAATCAGCATGTGCCTTCTAAAATATTACTTGGCAAAATGGGTATCATATGTTGCCTCCCCTCTACAAATATAGAATCGGTTACTGCTCAGCATCTAGTAGAGAATATAGCCTGTGCCAAGTCGTATAAGAAAGAGTGATTCGAAATCATACATAAAGCCGGTTCCACTAATTATTTAAAGATTTTGGAATCAGTCTCAATAGCATTACGGAAATTTTCTCTCTGCCGCAGAAGGATTTTGTAAAATCTCTAAATTTGTTGGGGGATATTTTATTTTGACTGTCTTAAGCTAATTATTTTACACGTGAATTCTCGTCATCTCGTTATAGGTATATATATATTTATATGTACATTTATTTTATCGTTTTTCCCTGTTTTTTGCTCTTCATTTTCGTCATTACTGTTCATTTCGTTTAACCTAATTTTTCAACGATTTTTTTCTCCTGATGAGATGTTGGACGAAAGGGTCTTAGTGACTGTCAATAAATTCCTGGTTTTTAAAATAGTATATATATATATATATATATATATATATATACATATGTGTGTGTGTGTGTGTGTCTCATTGAATCTGAATTAAATGATAAATCTTATAAATTTTATTCTATTTATTTATTTCATTTCTATTCCCTCTAAAATGAGGTTCTCCTGATACTTGTATACATTATTTCGCTATAATTTCAAACGGAAATGCATTTCGTTTTACCATCTATAAACATACTAACGTTGCCGACTTATACGCCCACATATTCATACATTTAACCATCCATGATTTTCTCCAACGCATAATTGGAAAAATCGTCTATCATTTAATACACTTAACAGGTGCATTATTTTGCAAACATACATTTAAATAGATATTTATACACACTAACATTTGAAATAAACGTCTATTGCTTTCATTACACACGGTACACATGCATACAAATAGACAAGCAGTCCTACATTTATACTGAACAGAATTTTTTTATCACAAGTAACGTATCTGACCAATGAAATCAACATTCCAATTTATTTTCTCTTTTAAATTCGTGTCTTATAAACAAATCTCAGAAGAAACTAATTAAAGTGAAATATGTTAAATTCAAGAAAATTTCCCTACCTATTTTATCGTATATATATATATATATATATATATATATATATATATATATATATATATATATTCGTCGTCCACAGACAAACTGTGTGACGGCTCATCAGTGTGGATAGACATCCACTTGCTTCTGGCCGGGATGGAAACTCGACCGATTTGGTCTCAGTCGAAATCTCTAACCCCTAAGCACATGAAATCAGAGGAGGGAAATTTTATCGTATTATATATAAGCGGCGTATACACACGCCAGTCACCGAAAAAGTTCAATTCATTATTGAAGGGTTATGCATAAATCGCAGAAGTGATAACTGTTTTTATTAAATTTTCCTCTATAGAGAGCTCAATCAGAATGAGAGCATATATATATATATATATATATATATATATATATATTTGAATTTTTATTTGTTTAACATTATTATTTTTAATGGATACTTGTATTTGAGTCGAAATACTATTATATATATATATATATATATATAGTTCAACAGTACATTATAATTTTCACTTGCTTTAATCGTTTGAGAAATCATTTGGAAAACAACTATATAACAACTATATATATATATATATATATATATATATATATATATAATTCCCTCTTCTGACTTCTCTATCCCTGGCTACCTTCCCTCTTCAGAAAGGACTCCAATGTCCACATGCATGGGCTTCGTGTTTACGTCAGTGAACGCCTTCCTCTAGCCAGGATGATTTCTCTTGAATCCTCACATCATTCTTATATGTGTTTCCGTCTCTCCCTTTAAAGCTCAGTAATCTATCTCTTCTTTCTCTACCGCTCCCCATCATCTCCCGACTGCTCCGTTCTTGACAGCATCTCCAACACTATCGACTAGGCTATTTCCTCCCACTCGTTTGACATATATTTGTGTTTGGCGACTTTAATGCACATCATGCTGAGTGGCTAGATAACTCCGTCACAGATCTTGCTGGTGTACACACCACTAATTTTTCACTCAGTCCCTTACGCAGGTGGTGGAGTTCCCCACGCGTTCCTGTATATTAGATTGATAAACCTTTCCTATATATACATGTGATACATATATATTGACTAGCATGGAGCAGGCTTGCCTCCCAGAGAGTAAATCACTACGCCTGCTTGGCCTGACACTCTCAGCGGACCTCAAGTGGAATGACTACGTCGAATCCATTGCTAAATCCGCAGCTATGAAAGTCGGCTCTCTGTGCAGGGCCCGGAAATTCTTTCCGCCTGAATCTATCCTGCAATTATATAAATCCACCATCCGCCCGTGTATTGAATACTGCTGCCACATCTGGTCGGGTGCCCCTTCTATTCTCCTCGGGGTTCTTGACAAAATACAGCGAAGAATCTGTAATGTGATTGATACTGACTTGGCTGACCGCCTGCAGTATCTCTCTCACCGGCATGACGTGGCTTCCCTGTGCCTCTTCTATAAATACTTTCATGGCTTCTGCTCTGACGAACTTAAATCACTGGTGCCCCCTAGATGTGAATTTGCACGAGATACTAGATTGGCAACTAGGTCCCACCCTTTTACAGAGAAACCGATGAAATGTAACCGCAATTTCTACTCCAACATCTTCTTTCCTCGCACTTCACGCCTGTGGAATTCCCTACCGCATGCTTGCTTCCCCGACGGCTACAACTCCAGGAGTTTAAGTGTAAGGTCAATAGACACCTCCTAACACACTAACTCACACTCACTCTCTCCAACTCTCTCCCTATGTACATCCTAAGTCGTCTATCACCCTACTTCTGACATTTCCTATATCCAATCCCTCTATGCGCTATAGTGGCAATGGAATGCCTTGCTTGGGGTGACACGATTTTTCTTCTATCATTTTTAGCGTATTCATGTATTTAAGTAGACGCCAAGTTCTTTTTTATGTACTTATTTTGTCTACCGACCTGCGCAATCAAGAAAAATAAAGAAAATTGTCCACTAGCAGTATTTGAACCTGCGTCTCCCTTTCCTCGGGTGCATAGTCTTCTGGATCTATGAAATACTCTTAAGAAGAAACGTTGCGCCAAATCACATTTGAGTTTACTAAAGTAACGTATGATGTAATAAAACATATTGGAATATAAATAAAATGCATTAACTTTAACTCACACACACACACACACACACACACACACACACACACACATATATATATATATATATATATATATATAACCACGTGTGCAAATGAAAAAGAAAAAACGACAAAGACCCTGATATAATATGGTGTATACGAAAAAGCCCAACCCTAAAACGATGGTGATGTCTGCAGACTATGCTAAGAATAAAAATTAGCAATAATATTATACAGAACAAGAAACATTACTAAATGAAAGATCCGAAGTGATGTCCGTGTGTAACACAGAAGAAACATATTTTAGGATCATACAAACCTGGGTGGAAGTGTTTAAGATCATTAAAAACTACTCCCTAATTTCGAAAATTTCAGGAGTTTCAAACTTCGAGTCGTGCGTTCGTAAAAATCCCTGTTGTACCTTTGAAAATATTAGAAAATCATTTAATGTAAATTGCCTAAAGATACTGAAAGCTTAAAATCAGTTAAAGTGCCATACGTGATACACGCTTGGGCGATCATATCTCGAAAGAGACACGACTGACTGGGCAGAAGATTATCCCGCAGTAGGTTGCCATTGCTTTCTGCGGTAGACTGGTTGCCGACCAAGGCTATAGAACCCAATCTGTCCTGCTATTTAACCCATAACTGGAAGGAAGAGACGGATTAATACCTTTCCCAAGAGTATTTGCGCGTAAGTGAATACAATGGATTCAACTGGAATTCGAACTCGGCTCCCCGGTTTCTCGTTCCGAGCCGATATCCACTGTACCACAAGGTTGCGTAAATAACTGATTTCTACTGAAAAATATTCAGAAGCTTTACATTATATATGCATTGAGCACTTTTTACTTTTTACTGTTCTAAGTTAATTATAACCCCAAAACCCCAAAACCAAATATTTTATCTAATTTTTCATGTGTTTTATATTTTTCTTTGCATAACTAAAATTATATAAGAATTGCCTAATTGTTTTGATTTTTCGAGATCTTTGGCTACACTTTTAGCAATTATCAAGGATGATTTTTCAAAAATTATAACTAAATATGTTTAAAGTCTATGTATATAGAGTCATGTGCATGTTATTATAAAACATGGTAAGCACATCAATTATCGATTATAAACACGGTAAAAATGTTCTTACTGTGTTCTGAATAAACATAGAGATATTAGTAGTAAATTATTACCACACACACACACATGCATACATATACATAATCTACATATTATTAAGTTAGAAGACTGAACATACAGAACAATATTGAATAACATGTATGCTTATAATAAGCTAGAAACATCAAATGAATAAGAAAATATTTGATAAAAATCATGAGGCAAATGGAAACAGTTGCTTATTATATATATATATATATATATATATATATATAAATGAATAAGGAAGGAAGAAAATCTTAACTACGTTCAAAACATTAATTTAAAACAGTGTTCAATATAGAAATAGAGCTATGAATATTTATTATAAATTATACTTTAGAACATGTTCAAATTACAATCTACTACAAAGTGTACATTTTGTTTCGATATTAAAAGGATAATGTCTCATCAGGTAGCATTTAATACTTGATGAGACGTCCTTTCAATGTCGAAACAAAATATACACTTTGTAGTAGATTGTAATTTGGACATGTTCTAAAGTATAATTTAAAATATATATAGCATAGATCTTAGAGACATAGTCAGAATAATTTTATAAAACCCCACCAGCACCTTTATCTGGACAAGTAATAACTAAATCCTTATTATATTTTAAGTTTGTGACAACTCGCCGGCGTCAGAAAAGGAAACAGCAGTACTGGAATAAATATGTACTATACTATTAAATGTAGCCATAAGATTACAAACTAAGTCAGTAGAACAAGGAGTAAATTGATAGAATGCAAAAAGAGAGAATGACTGTTATGACTCCACATTATTACCATCTCGAGAGTGACAAAAAGGGACTACAAATACCAGGATTTATTATTGGAGGCCACAACCTGAACAACATAAGATACGCGGACGATACAGTACTGATTGCGGACACGGAAAGGAAACTGCAAGATCTCATACAGAAAGTAGCAGTGGAGAGTGACAAGAAGGGACTACAAATAAACTTTAAGAAAACTGAGTGCATGGTCATCAGCAAAAGATACAACCCAAAATGCCAAATACAGGTGGGGGATAACAGAATCAAACAAGTCCAAGAATTTAATTACCTAGGAAGTGTTCTAACAGGAGATGGAAAGTGCGACACGGAGATCCGAGGGCGAATTGGCATGGCAAAGGACGCGTTCCAGAAGATGAGCAAAATACTAACACACAGGAAAATCTCAATAGAAACGAAGAAAAGAGTGCTAGACTGCTACGTGATGTCAGTTCTTCAATACGGCTGTGAATGCTGGACAATATCATCAAAAATGAGGACAAAACTGGAAGTGGCCGAAATGTGGTTCTACAGAAGGATGCATACAAGCAACGACGAGGTGTTAGAAAGAATGGCAACAAAAAGGAAATTGATGCTGAGCATCAGGAAGAGACAACTGAAGTTCCTGGGACATGCAATGAGGAAAGAGAGCCTGGAGAACCTGATACTGACTGGTCAGATAGAAGGAAGAAGAGACAGAGGAAGACAGCGGATAACTTATTTGCAGGGTCTGATCAGGTGGATGACGGCACGGGGGTTGCCAGGAGCAACAGGAGCAAACATACTAAGAGCCACAAGGGATAGGGAGACGTGGAGAGCCATGATCGCCTACGTCCTGAAGGGACAGGGCACATAGAAGAAGAAGAAGAAGAAGAAGAAGAAGAAGAAGAAGAAGTGCCTGTCCCTCTGCCTCCCACTTTTTTTTGCCCTTGTCATATTCATCTTCAGTTTTATTATTTTAAAATATTGAATCATTAACTTAAAAATCTAACCGCAACAAATATTTTAAAAATACTTTTGAGACTTTATAAGTCATTATAATTAGAAAAAATAAAATGTAAACAATTCTTTTAAAGTTTCATTAGCAATCGAAAAAGGAATTATGTCATCATTACCTTTTCTATTTTGAACAGTCGTAACGTTACCCGCTAACTCAAATCAAAACAAGATTTTCTGCTAAAATTTCGAACATGTCAGAAGGGATTATAATATTTAAAAAATACCTTGATCTTTCTTCTTAATAATAATATAGACATTTTGATAGAAAACGTTCATTTTTATTAAGTTTGGGGCTTTTTTACTCATGTAATATAACAATCTGGCCCCACCCGAGGAAGGCTGATGCAAGCGAGGGTGTTTCCGGTCGTTGAAAGGAACGGATGTCGTTTGACCTTATTTCCGGCAGCAGCGGAAATAACTACAGAGGCAAACAGAACAGGTGTCTCTGAGAATTACGTGAGCGTGCGTGGGCGAGGCAAAACCGGAAGACAAAGTCCCGGTTCTGGAAGATTATAAAAAGACCTCGGCACACGGATTCGCCAGTAGAGAAGCAACAGAGATCGGCCGGTGAAGAGAGACACAACAGATAAGACTACACTCCCGTCAACCCATTAGAAGCGCGCTCTCTCAATTCTCTGTTCCCTATTCTAACCGGCTCAGTCATTAAGAAACATAATTGGTGCCTAGTGACTTGCTGTTTTGAGACAACAAAACAGTTAGATGCGAGCTGGTTGCCACGGCGACGATTGAAATTCAACGGACTTAAAACTACCAGATAGAAAGAAAAAAGAAGAGGGAAATAGAAGCAGCCGCACGACTATAGACATCAGCCAAGGTAGGTGACTCTTTGATTTGATAGTGTGTGTGTTCTGCTCTTGTTTATAATAAGTCTAGTTAGAAAAAAAAAATGGAACAGCATACTTTTGCCGATCTGACCCTAGAATTGAGAAATGTGGATTGTTCGGTGTCGAACACATTAAGGGTAGAACGGAGGGGGTGCAGGACTACATGCAGAGAGTAGTACGCCTAGCGGAGAGCGCATAGGTTGGGGTTGACGGGAGGAATAAAGTTGAGATATTTACCTATCTGTAAGTATAAAACATCTGAGTTAATGATTTATTTTTTTCTTGTTAATATTTTACCATATATGTGAAGTGAGTTTACTGGTATGTTGCTTAATTAATCTTACTTTTATTGAGTAAGTGAAATGTAAAATCATGTAAAGGAAGTTTCCTCTACTCTTTAAAGTGGATAATTGGATTAACTTGTTGATAACAATTCTTTTTTTTGGATTTCTTTTCAATGACTGTACACTACAAAATGATTTACATTTCTATGTTTGTGAATTATGCTTTTGTGCAGGTTCCCATCAATTCAACATCCTCTGTGAATTTTCATTTATGTGACTTGGGAAATATCTTTTGAAGATATATTAATTTCTGAAAACTTTATATTGACACGGATAGACCTGCAGATTCCACAGTTGATCGGAACAAAAAGAAAGAACAACTGAAAAGTCTTGTAGACTTATTGGCTGATATGCTATAGGATTGGGAAAGAAGCAGTGGGAGGATTAACGATAGTTTAAGTGAAATAGTTAGGAAGATACAAACGTGGAAAATTATTAATAGTATCTAAAGCATAAAGTAAATTATACGTCTCTGGTTCAGTGGTTTGGTCCCCAATTACGCAGAAATTTCCCAATTTTTCAGTGGACACCATGCCGGTAGATTTGCGCGATATGGAGGAGACTCCTATCCGCAAACTAGTAAATACCTTGGAACAGATAGATATGGAAAGATTTAGTGAAGGATATGAAGAACTCCCGAAGAAGTTGACGATAGGAGTCATTGCTGGCATAGTCGGCGTTATGATAATCCTTGGAATAATAGCTAGGAAGCGGATTTTTAAGTGTGAAAGAAGCAACAGTGCTTCGGGAAAGGAAAGGGGGTTATCCGTTGTGAATAGTACTCCGGGGTCAACAGGTGTTCAACACTCAAATGTCTCTGCGTTAAACAGAGAGATGTCAACAAATCAGATATGCTTGGATTCGAATCCAGAGGAAGTAGTTCAGGGAATGGAAAACATTGTACAAACTAAGGAACTACGAGTCACGGGTCCATTTTTTTTAGACTAAATTAATATAGATGAAACCTCTAATCCTCCACAAGTAAATTGCATGCGGATTAACGTTGGAATCAGGGTAATTTTCTTCATTTTCTATTGAACATTTCTCGGTCAGACTATGAATGATATGTACTGCAGATAATGGCCATTTTTCTGTGTTCAAACATAGTATGTTTGAAATTAAATTAAATTAAATGAAGTTACATGTGTAACAATAAACTCGAGCAGAAACACGCATGGTGTTGGTCAAAGGTCATTTACTCGATGTCAGTTTAGAAACTGGGGCGCGGTTACCGCCTATGATCATGTGGTCGTGCATCGAGGCGTCTACGCTTATGGACAGAGTCGAGAAAGAAAATGAACATTTTTAAGAACTTTGCCCAATTCTGTGAAAATGGATATTAAAAAAAAAAAAAAAAAAAAGAACAATGAAACATCGAGCTGGTAGAACAATTTTCACGATGGACACGAACATTGTTGGGTTGCCGATGTAGGCTCCCCTATATATTTTTTTGTTGTTTTTTTTTTGTTTCGGCATGCACATGTTTTGTTGTTTTGGCGTGCACATGTTTTATACAATTGTCGGGCTTGTGTGGCATGGGGAGGAGTGTGAGGGTGTTGCGCTTAAAATGTTCTTAGGTGAACATTTTGGAAAATGGGAGGGCGAGGAATGTAATATAACTATCTGGCCCCACCCGAGGAAGGCTGCTGCAAGCGAGGGTGTTTCCGGTCGTTGAAAGGAACGGATGTCGTTTGACCTTATTTCCGGCAGCAGCGGAAATAACTACAGAGGCAAACAGAACAGGTGTCTCTGAGAATTACGTGGGCGTGCGTGGGCGAGGCAAAACCGGAAGAAAAAGTCCCGGTTCTGGAAGATTATAAAAAGACCTCGGCACACGGATTCGCCAGTAGAGGAGCAACAGAGATCGGCCGGTGAAGAGAGACACAACAGATAAGACTACACTCCCGTCAACCCATTAGAAGCGCGCTCTCTCAATTCTCTGTTCCCTATTCTACACGGTTCATCGTCATTAATAAAAATACAACTTTATATTTTTATATATATGCGTGTTTGTTGTTTGTCGATATATAACACTCATACTATGCTGTTTTTAGCGATTTAGTAGAGGTATCTAATGTAGCAAGTAGCAAGTCTGAAAAATTACCGCGTGTCCTCGTGAAACGGTTACAAGATTTACTTTAAGTTATTTTTTACTTAAATTAGTGAACAAGTGACAAAGACAAGAAAGGTTTTAGAAAAAAACAATCGACATCAAACATATGTAGTTGACTTCGTGAGTGATCAATCCGTTAAATGAAACAAATGAATTATTAGAAGATGGAAGAATCGATCCATTTATACTAGAGAATATATTATAGATTATCAAGTTATAGTATATAAAGAAAATACTTTAGGGTATATTTTAGATGAAGATTCTCTATTTTACGATAGGGATTTTACAGGCATCTTTTATTTGCCAATAATAAGCAGAAAGTGATGTACTATAGTGGTAAGTGTTATTATTAAAATATTGAATGTGCAGATAATGGCGAGTTTTAAAGTATTCAAAAAGTTTTTATTATAAACTTATAATAAAATATTGCCATATAGATATGTAACTATTTATATACATAAAAATGAATATGCCTGTCTGTGTGTGTTTGTGTGTCTTCATTCTGACGAACCCTACTCTTCCAAAACACTTGGTCCGATTTCAACCTGAATTGGATCAATTGTTGATCATGATATGAACCTTTGATATATGGTAAAATTTTTCGAATCGATTTGCAGGAAACGGCAAAAATCACCGAAACGCTTAGAATTTATGAACCCTTCTCATTCGAGACGTCTTATGCAAATTCAACCAAAATTGGGTAACTTGTAAATCAAGGTCCGAATCTTTGATGTATGCAAACGTTTTGAATCAATGTACAGGATTCGTCAAAAATCAACGACAAACTTGCTTTCAGATAGTCTTTTGCGCACTTTTATGCATTTCTCCAAGACGCTTCAATCAAACTAACACCAAAATCGAATCACTAGTATATCAAGGTTTGATACCTTGATATGCGAACAACAATTCTAATTGAAACACAGGGTGTGGCAAAAATTATTGGAGCATGTTGCATTTTGTGCTCGTTTATTTTTCCGAAACACTTAATTGTATTCTAAATAAATCGGAGTTTTTTGTAACTTCTACCTTATTATATGCCATAACAATTTCACGTTTTCTACAAGGTCAAACCCTCCAAGGGCAATGCATCCACTTCTTCTGCGTCACAACGTCATCGCATCATATTACAGGCTCCCGTAATGTCCGCACGGTCCTTCCAATTGTACATAGATCAGTCTCATTTATTGGCAATATTGACAAAGCATGAATCCGTTTTAAAAATACAGCAAAAAACAATACTTACTTTGCATTTTTTTACCTCCTGGAGCTTTTTGAATAAGCACTTGATCTTACCATTTCAACATAACTAGTAAAAACCCCGAGCAACGCCGGTATTTACTTCTAGTATATAAAGAGAGAAATATATATATATATATATATATATATATATATATATATATATATATATATATATATATATTTATATTTATATATATATATATATATATATATATGGATCTGACAAGCCACGATAATAACATCAAAACGCGATGAAATATGTATTAATCATTGTAATAATCTAAATTTATATATATATATATATATATGTGTGTAAAATTAAGGCAGACACGTTATTTCATGGTAAATCGGAAGGATAGGTCTATTTCAGGCAAACCATCATCACCTTCCGTCTTTATTGTACAAAAGATTTTTTCGTGTAAAATCTTTTGTACAATAAAGACGGAAGCTGATGATGGTTCGCCTGAAAATAGGCCCACACTTCCGATTTACCATGAAATAACGTGTCTGCCTTAATTATTCTTATATTTGCTCTATATGTATTTATATACATATATATTTAGAGCTCTCTTAGAGAGTTATCCTTCCACTGATTTTACAAGATACTCCTTTGGATTATTCTATATCTACACCGCATGCTGATATATATATATATATATATATATATATATGTGTGTGTGTGTGTGTGTGTGTGTGTGTGTGTGTGTGTGTGTGTGTGTGTGTGTGTGTGTGTGTGTGTAAGATTTCTGATGGATCATATCTATGAAAAACAATGTCAATAAAGACATCAGAAAAACTCATCTTTGCCGACGCTTTTCGACCTTTGAGGAGATTTATCAAAGAAAATATAAGGATTTTATTTTGTAACAAGTATTTATACACAAAAAGAAATATGTTATTGGTTTTTCAAAATGTTTAGGTATAGTAGTGCTCCTAAATACTCATGAAGTTAACGGAAAGGTTTACGGAAACAAACGGAAAATGTCAAACAAGTTCATGGACATGAATTGATATATTTCTAATAAACGGAAGTGTTTATTTCGAGCAAGTTAGCTCCATTGATAGTGTGGTTCGTTTGAAGATAATCAAAAAACACAATGCGTCTTGCATTTCAACCAAAAAATCCATCATTTCCTATGCAGCTTAACCGATCTTGACCTTCTTTGGAGCATGTAAGGAGGGGTTTCACCACATAGATTGTCTCTGACACAAAGGAATGAACCCAGCACTTATTCTCGGTTAGGAAACATTCAAGGAAATCAGAGGTATCTACTTCAGATAATGCCAGATTTTCCCGTGATATAGTGATTCTGGTGCGCTTTTGATCAGGTACGTAGAGTCCACCGAGCAGAATCCTTCGTCATGCTAAATTCATTGTGCCGAATATATTCAACTCTCTCTCTCGGAATATTCTACCAGCATTAGCCATTTGATTTATAGACAACCGCTTGTCATCAATCAATATGTGGTGAACAAGATCAACAATTTCCTCACTGGTGGCAGTTGCATAATATCCAGATTTTGGAACATCTTCAAGACTATAAATTCAGCTACTCAATATTGCACTGTTGTCATAGCTAGAGCTTCATCTCGAAATGTAGCAATCACGTTGCCATTAATATTCTTGGGAGCTAAAACCTTTTTCTGTAGGTATGTGATTACACGACGGTGCCAAATTTAACCGTTTTTTTTAAATAAAATTCGCTACTAGTTACATTTGAAGTTTTCTTTTAACAGTCAGATGCAAGTTAATTGAGAGAGAAACAATGCAGTTATCAATAAGAAGAGTTGAAATAAACGCATACAATATTTCACAACTCTTCTCTCACACTATCGTAGTTAGCCTATAATTTTTTTAGCTCACGTTTCGTATATATATATATATATATATATATATATATATATATATATAAAATAAAACAAAATCGGATGTTCAAATTTCCTGAGTGGCCATTTATACGAGAAATTTATACGAGAAATTTCTTGCGTCATCAGCAACGAATTTATTACAAAAAGTCAAATAACAAAATGAGCAAAGATATTTTACTGGCGGAAGTTCAAAAAAAATTTTCATCACGGAAAATTAAAGGGGTGGGATTAATAAGAAAGCAGACAGAAATCTATGTCTATTTTTATTTTTAGATTTTTTGAAAACCCCTACTTCTTAACTGAGTCGAGAGTTAAAAGTTGAAATTTCTCGTAGAAATGGCCATTCAGCAAATTTGAACATCGGAATTTGTTTTATTTTATACTTGGCTCTGTAATTTGAATATAAATTTCACTGAGCCCTCCACCTTGATCAGTTTTAATATTAATGTAATCAATATTAATTAGTATCGGGTTTTTCGGATTTACCTACCTGATTTTCCTTTTGGATTAAAGTTATATATATATATATATATATATATATATATATAACGCTAGATATGCAGACGATAACTGAGAATAAGATTTCAGATTTTTCGATCGTCCGAATACTGATGAATAGAGCAAGAACCAGAATCAGGCCATATATAGGACAGGAACAGTTCGGGGTCGTCAAAGACACTGGAACAAGGAACGCCATATTCAGGGTCAAGATGCTCTCAGAATAGGCATTACAAATGAAAAAAGACTTGTAACTATGTTTTATCGATTACACAACGGCCTTCGACAAAATACGTCACAAAGAATTAATGGAGATACTCAGCAGCTTCGAAATATTTGGGAAAAATATAAGAGTAATCAAGAATCACTACTGGCAGCAAACTACCTGCATACAGACAATTAACGAATTAAGCAGAAATACAAGGATAGAAAGCGGCGTAAGACAAGGATATGTCTTTTTACCGGATCTATTCAACTTGTACAGCGAGGCTATTTTGAGAACCCTAAAAGTTATGCCAGGATTTAAACAACCTAATGTACAGCGCTGATTGCAGACACAGAAACGAAACTACAAAACCTCCTACAGAAGGTAGCTGAAGAGAGTCACAAGAAAAGATTAAAAATGAACTGCAAGGAAACTAAATACATGGTTATCAGCAAAAAGAGCAGCCCAATATACCAAATACAGGTGGTGGGTACTGAAATCAAGCAGGTAAAAAAATTTACATACTTGGGAATAAGTTCTAACAGAAGACAAAAAGTGCAACACAGAGATCCGAAGGCAAATTGCCATGTCGAAGAACGCGTTTCAGAAGCTGAGTAAAGTATCACGAGACAGGAAACTTTTATCAGAAACAAAGAAGTGAGTACTGGATTGCTATGTGATGACAGTTCTTCAGTATGGCAGTGAATGCTGGATAATATAATCAAAGATGAAGAAAAAACGTGAAGCAGCTGAAATGTGGTTCTACAGAAGGATGCGGCGGGTATCGTGGACCGAGTATGTGAGCAATGATGAAGTGTTGGAAAGGATGGAAACCAAAAGGAAATTGATGTTGAGTATCAGAAAGAGACAACTAAAGTTCCTGGAACAAGTAATAAGGAAGAAAGACCTGGAGAACTTGATACTAACAGGTCAGATAGAAAGAAAAAGAGACAGAGGAAAGCGGTGGATAGCATATTGGAAGGGCCTGAGCAGGTGGATGACAGAACGAGTGTTGCGTGGTGTTACAGAAGAAAGTGTACGAAGAGCAACAAGGAATAGCGGGACGTAGGAGGCCATGATCGCCTACGTCCTAAAAGGACAAGACACATAGAAGAAGAAAAAGCTTCCCTACAATTAACAAACAAATGCAACACCAATCGCAGTCTTCTGTCTCCATGAATACTCTTTCTTTGTCGTCCTTTTTGTTACTTCTCAAAAGTGTCTTCTCGTTCTCTTTTACTATTCTCTCCCCTACTGTATCGTAGCAGCTTTATCACCTTGTTTGGGGCGAAATGATTAAAAATAAATTACACACTGAAAAGAAGAGGATGCATCTATTTGAAGAAAATTATAGCGAGTTGAGAAACCTAAGAAAATTCACGTCGTCATCAAGGAAAAGACACCAATCAATGTTGTGGCATATATATATATATATATATATATATATATATATATATATATATATATATATATATTGATGCATGTTTTATTAGATAATATAGATATAGTTTTGTCGTTTTTTTATGTAAATTTACATGTTTTTATTTAATCCTTTCTGAGCTTTCGGCTTACATCAGCCATTATCAAAGATGGCAATTGTGTTGGTTATAATGAGCAGTTTGCGGACAAATCATAGTAGTAGTCGTCTATTTTTTTTGTATGGAGGATTGGCAAATATGTGCGTGCATACTGAAAGCGAAAATCGCAGTACAGCTTGTGGCGTCTCACATTTTCACGCGAGAGTGGGGGCGAGAAGTATTAAGTATGGAAAGCCATTGGGATAACCAATTGCTTCTGTTATCTGTTATAGACATTTTAGAATGTTTGTGGAGATTTCGTAGTGAATTTTGTTCAGATTAGGTTTTAACTGTTTTATGTAAATGGTTTAGAGTATTTTTAGTTTTTGTTTATTGTTATCATGTTTAAGTATGGTTGTGTTTTCGATGAGGATTTCACAGAATAGTATATGTGACCTGGTATGTCGTTTTATATGTCTAAATATGTTTGTAGTGTGACCAACATATATATTGTTAATCCGTTGGAGATGCTCTGACGAACTTAAATCACTGGTGCCCCCTAGATGTGAATTTGCAGGAGATACTAGATTGGCAACTAGGTCCCACCCTTTTACAGTAAAACCGATGAAATGTAACCGCAATTTATACTCCAACAGCTTCTTTCCTCGCACTTCCTGCCTGTGGAATTCCCTATCATATGCTTGCTTCCCCAACGGTTACAACCTCCAGGAGTTTAAATGTAAGGTCAATAGACACCTCCTAACACACTAACTCACACCCACTCTCTCCAACTCTCTCCCTATGTACAGTCGTCTATCACCCTCCTTCTGACTTTTCCTAAACCCACTCACTCTATGTAACCCCCTGCGCTATAGTGGCAGTGGATGCCTTGCTTGGGGTGACACGATTAAAAAAAAATAATACAATCTCCCAAAGGGCACTTGAATTTGTAAACTACGTTGTCTTTTTTCTAATCGCTAACCGAGGAAGAAAAGTCGTTGCAAATGAGTGAGTTGGATATAGTGAATTTAGAATCGTATATGATTATCTTTTTTTTTTGTTTTTGCTAGGATCTGTTGTAGATATATTGGTATTAATAGTTATTATTATATTTTGATTTTGTTCATAGTTAGTATGATTGATTGCGATATAGGAGATTAATATGTTTGTGATTAGTTGAGGCAGCACTGTGCTTTACTATCTTAGTACTGAGACGTATAAGAAAGCGTCTTATTTGTTCGTCAACTCTATAGTTTGGGAAGCTATTGTTAATAAGTGTTTGTTTTATATTCTTTACCTCACTGTAGAAAATCTGTTTTGTGGATGGATTAATTTCTGCTCGATGTATTAGATTTTTTAAATTGCTATTTTGTAGTAATATTGGCATTCGCTCTTGTAGTTAAGTATGCATGAACTTATGCTGGTAGGTTTTTTGTATGGTGAAATGGTAAATGTGTTATTATTTGTGTTTATCAATATGTCGAGAAAGGGAATTTTGTTATTAGTGTTAAGTTCATACGTGAATTTAAGGACAGATTTATTTTGAAAACGTGTTTGAAGTTGAAGTATTTCGTTCGCGAACTGCTCATTACAACCAACACAATTGTCATTTTTGATAATGGCTGATGTAAGCCTAAAGCTCAGAAAGGATTAAATAAAAACATGTATCGATATTGTGATTTTCTTTCGTCTTTCAACGATAATGCTATTAAGCTTATCAGACAATATGAATAAATTTACATAAAATAAATCGACAAAACTTGTCTATATTATTTAATGAAACATGCATCAATGAAAAAATGCTGCCTAAATACACACACACACACACACACACACACACACACACACAATATATATATATATATATATATATATATATATATATATATATATATATATATAAACATTGAGTTCATAATTACGGGTGCATGACTGATGGTAAAATGATTACAGAATGAAAACTTGCCTTTTAATATTAATACAGAATTTGTTTTGTTCTGTAAAAAAGAGATTGGGATACATGATGCCAAAAACGGATTTTGTTAAAACAATGTTATATTCTTCTTTGATAAAGAGAGCAAAGTCTTCTGTTGACCATATCGGGTTATATTTTCCCCGAAGATACACACAGGCAATACAAAGGCATATTATAGGCGTTATTTTGACAAAGATCCATATTTTATTTATGGAGGCTCTACTGGGTGATATAATCAAAACTCCGTTCTTGGTTTCTGCTATCATTTCTTAACTAAAATTTCACAAGGTATGCGAATTCGACGGTATCTTAGCAGTAGTCGTAAAATATGTTTTTTTGAACTCTCTATTGTTCTTTCTAAGCATTACAACAATTGCATCACTGCTTCTTGCTTCTAGCTTGTTGTAAGTCCGCTTCTGTAGTTCTTTTTTCCTAAACCTACATGTTTTTAGCAAAACATTCAAGGCTCTATTTGACGACGAATTGGTAAAACATCTTACATCGTATGGCTTCAATTCGGACAAACAATATGGCTTCGGCTTCACCGGGTCTACAAGCAATGTATTAAAGTCAATCACTGAAAATTTTGTCAATGCTGCAAGTTACAGTGTCATAAATATTTGGCTTAATCCAATTGTTCCTAACAAATTGTTTAGTCGGATGTGTTTTTGAAGGAGCACACTATCCTTGAATCTACGCTGTTTCTAATCATGAATGACCTTCGTATCTATATATATGCAGACGATACATCTATTTACTCCGGTCTTAGTAGCAAGTTTTACTGATCCGACAAAATTAACTAGGCAACAAATCTCGATAACGACCGAATTTCTAGATTGGCAACAAGATATCACCGTTTTACTGTGAATCTTGCTAGATGCAACAACACTTCTATTCTAACAGTTTCTTTGCTCTCATTTGTTAACTGTGGAACACTTTTCCGATTTTCCAGTTTACTGCTACCTACAATCGTCAAAATTGTCAAAACTTTAAATGCAACATCAATCTGTCTTTCTGAATTCTGTTCCTTTATTGTTCTTTTCTCACTTTGGTCTGATTATCATTCATTGATTTTGATCCTTTTCCTGGTGGTATTACTGCCTTGCTTGGATTGAAATGACTATATATATATATATCGCTTATTCAGTAAAATGAATTAGAGCACTCTGGCTATTGGGCGCGTATAATTATAATATACATTCTAAAAAGGTCAGCCTTCTTCTACCGAACGCCCATAGCTCAGAGGCAGAATTGCCGACTGACACCAATTCGGTCGGGTTTCAATCCTCGGTTAAAAAGCAATCGGAGTCTAACCGTGTTGATGAGCTATGATACAGCGAAACAGTTCTGTCTGCGGATGATTATATATATATATATATAATCTAAAAGTCTTCTTCTCATATCGCGTGATCATCTCTGTCTTTGCTTCTCTGAGTTTTATGTTTGGAAGACAAAAATTGTGTTTAAAAAAGAATTATTTCTTAACCCCACGCCCATTTTTTAAAATTTCCTGTGTATGGATATATTTTTGATCTTCTTCTGGTATGTGAATTTGTACCATATTTGAATTAATAAAATTTTGCTTGTTGCTGAAGAAGGGAGATATTCTAGCTGAAATAGATATTTAACGATGTGGATTTCGGAATTTATATATATGGATGTATATCTCTGGTTATTAATTATCCGTATCCTTTACGCTGTTTATTTTTTATTTCATAAAAATGTAAATGTAAACAAACCAGTTACCTCCCTTAATCTCTGCGCTTAGACTCAAGGAGCCCTAATTTTGTTTCATTTACATTTTTAATTAAATTATAAATTTGATTTTTTCTCCTATCACGTTTTTAATGTTGTATTCTATTTTTGTGTTTCGTTATTAACAGATGATTATACATTTAATAAATTAACTATATTAGTACATGAGATTTTATACCCCTAACATACATGACAAGAGGAACGCTATTTAATAAAAAATAAGCCAGTATGATATAATAAGCACCCGAAGATTGCTGTAAAGCATATGTCAGAATCTTGCCTAAAATGTAGGATTACATATATATTTATTATTTTTAATATTAATAAAATTAATATTAATAGGATCTCGGTTTTGTGATTTTACATATATGCTTTCTTGGTGGGGGGGATTATATATATATATATATATATATATATATATATATATATATATATATACATTAATCGTATCACCCCGAGTAAGGCGGTAATGCCACTGATGTGTAGGGGGCAAAATGAGAGTAAAAAGATTAAGTAGAACAAAATAAAGAGGAA
Organism: Ascarosepion bandense; assembly: GCA_037127315.1. Lineage (NCBI taxonomy): Eukaryota > Metazoa > Mollusca > Cephalopoda > Sepiida > Sepiidae > Ascarosepion > Ascarosepion bandense. The sequence goes on along the minus strand of JBBBDQ010028922.1, from coordinate 51,038 downwards.
GACGTCACCAGTTAGAAAGTAGCAAGAGAAGGATGGGAATACAGGTGTGATGACAGTTGCAAAGATGGAGAGAAAGGAAAGGATATACGGGGTGGTGAATGAACTAGAGTCAAGTGGTTAATAGATGAGTATTGACATTGCATTTAAATTCCTGGCGGTTGTAGCCAGAATATGGAAGCGAGTTCCACAGGCGGGAAGTGCGAGAGAAGAAGCTGCAGGAGTAGAATTGTCGTCTGCATTTGGTTAATCTAACTGTGAATGGGTGGGACCCAGTTGCCAATCTGGTTGCACGAGTAAACACCTGTTGCACAGGCACCAGTGACTTAAGTTCGTTGGGGCAGAAGCCATGAAAGCATTCATAGAACAGACAAAGGGAGGCCACATCTCGTCGGTGGGGAAGTGGCTGTAGTCGAGCCGCCAAGTTGGTACTTATCACATTACTGATTCTCCTTTGGAGCCTGTCGAAAACACTGAGATGAACAGCAGGGACGCCTGACCATATATGGCAGCAGTATTACATGCACGGACGAATGGTTGATTTGTATATATGCAGGATGGATTCAGGCGGGAAAAACATCCTGGCCCGACACAGTGACCCAACCTTCTTAGCAGTGGATTTAGCTATGGACTCAATGTAGTGGTTTCATTTGAGATCAGAAGAGAGGGTAAGGCCGAGGAGGCGCAGTGTATTGCTCTCAGGGAGACTCGCTTGCTCTATGCTTATGGGAGTCAAGAGAGGTTGCCTGTGGTGATTGACAGACAACAGCTTGGTCTTAGTCGCACTGAAATTGACAAGCCACTTCTTAAACCAGTCCCCAACAGAGTGTAGATCCCGTTCAAGGTCAGCAGCGTGATTACATTTGTCCGCCACGACGGGTTTCTTACTGATGCGGGAGTAAATTGTCGCGTCATCTGCGTAGATGCCTCCTTGGCTCTTGATCTCATCAGGGAGGTCATTTATATATATATATATATATATATATATATATATATATATATATATATATATATATATATTTGTAAATGAGTTATTATGCGACCTAGGTTTCTACCATATGGTGTCTTCAGGCGAATTTACTGTTTTTTTTTTAAGAACACTCTCGTAACGGGGATTTTTTTGAACACTCACGTAACGGGGAATTTTTGAACGCGCAATTTTTAATATTAGAAGAAATTATAACAATTTCATCCATGGTTGTATGACCCTAATAGGTATTTTATGGTATGGTTACAATTAGTCATAATTTCTTTTCTTTCATTCCGTACTTCATTTTTATTTGGGAATAACAAAACAGCTAACCGGTATCAACGGTGACAAAATATACAAAAGTTCTACAATATAATTGTATTGAACACTTTTTAATAAAACTGTGTCCTGGTTTAATTTAATTATGACCAAATATTAAGTAATTAAATAATATATATATATATATATATATATATATATATATATGATGAATTGTTTGAACATTATTTTTTATCGATACTCGTATTTAAGTAGATATTCTGTTTACATAGGGGTCGCAGGTTCGAATCCTGCCGAATGGCATACATTTTCGTAATAACAATTTATCGTAAATAATCAGGCCGGTAGATATAAATATATAATACTGTTTGATTAAAAACAGAATATCTACTTAAATACGAGTATCGATAAAATATAATATTCAAACAATTCATTTCAAATTGTCGGTTGTTTATAACCAAGTTTCGTTAAAATTCGTTAATTTCCGTAATATATATATATATATATATATATATATATATATATATAGAGAGAGAGAGAGAGAGAGAGTAATGAAAATGTAACATAGAGAGAGATGAAAAAAGTAATTTTAGGGAATGTTCAATTTTTAAAATCTGCAAACCTTTATATATATATATATATATATATAGATATATATAGATAGATAGGTACATAGATAGATAGATAGATTCTAAGGTAAAAATCCCGGAAGTCAACGTAAAGTACTCAATTGGAAACGGAACAGAAAGTTTCAGTCAAGAAACTGTTTAGACAGCTGAGAAGGATCAGTAAAAAAATATGTAGACGCATATTAACATTATTTATTGAAAAAGTTTGAATAAAGACATGGTGCTAAAGTACACACATACACATACATACACACACACGCGCACCTACACACACACACTCATATATATATATATATATATATATATATATATATATATATATGTGTATATAAAGCGTTTGGAATTAGAAGGTACTTTCCGAAACAAAATGAAAAAAAAAAAACGGGAATATAATGTTTAAATTTTGTCGACTTTCGAAATGGCATAACTTTGATCTATTTGAGATAAACCACACATTTTTAAAAGTAAGCTAAAAGCATCTACTTTAACATACAAGCACTTCTGTCAAGTGTCATACGTGATACACGCCATGGGCGATCATGTCTCGAAAAACAGATAACTGACTGGGCAGAAGATTATCCCGTAGTAATTTGCCATTGTTGTCTGTGGTAGACTGGTTGCCAGCCAAGGCTACAGAACCCAATCTGTTCTATTATTTAACCTATAACTGGAGGGAAGAGACGGATTAATACCTTTCTCAAGGGTATTTGTATGTAAGTGGGTGCAAGGAATTCAACTGGAATTCAAACTCGAAACCCCGATTTGTCGTTACAATTTACTGATTTTTACATACATGCTGGAGAGTATCTTCTCGTACCGAAGGCCTCACATTTATGTGTGTGTGTAAAAGAGGATTTTTTATATATATATAAGTGAGTGTATGAAAATAATTGGTTAACTTTAAGTTATAATTTTCCATTTTTTACTTGTTAAACGTATGATGATGTGACCATTTAAATAACATTTCCCGTTCAGTGTAATATTACAAGCAACTCCTCCTGTGAGGAAAAGTGGGGAGTGATCGAACCGTTGGTATTGGCCACAATGTCTTCCATAATCTAACAATCTGTACTTTTGACACAGCATTGACCTCTTGCTTCTTCGCGTAGTACATGCCTGGCAGTTAGCAGCGTATTATTTCCTGCACATTTGATCTTCTTCATGTCTTTCTGTTAAAGATCCAAGGACTGGGTTCCTTACAGGGAAACAAGACAGAAAAACCTGTCCTTCGTGACAGGAAGACTTTTCTTCCTTGATGTACTAAATTCAAATGCCTCGGTGTTTGAATCAGTTATCAGAAAATTCATCATAGGAGATAAACGAAAATTGATCACAGGAAAGGTTGCGCAAGCTGTAGTTTTGTCATCGCTACAAGATGCCACAAAACCAAATATAAACTCGGGAACTTGAGTCCTGTCCTTAAAAACCTCGTCGAATCCCATATGCATGTCATTCATTGCGTGCAACTTGTTCAAAAGTATCTAAACATTCAGCTATATACAATTATTTTCGCAGAGCAATAATAATAGCTTCAAACAAATGCATCCTCAAAGTCTACGTTTTAAAGAAGACTGTACTTGATACCGTTAAATGTGATTTGTGTGCAGTGGATATCGGCTTGGAGAGCAGAGTTCGAATTCCAGTTGAATTCGTTGCATTCACCTACGCGCTAATACTCTTGAAAAAGGTATTAATCTCTCTTCTACCTCCATGTATGAATTAAATAACAGGTGATATTGGGTTCAGTAGCGTCGGTTGGCAACTGGTATACTGCAGAAAGTAATGGCAAACTACTGCGGGAAAATCATCTACCCAGTCAGTCATGTCCCTTTTATGGGCCGCTGAAATGGGTTCCACAAATGGTACTTAACTGACTGACTGTTTCTTGATAACCTGAGGCTCAAAATAACTGAGAAATTCTAGTGGTAAACAAACAGTTTTATGTGTGCGATTTAGTCTATTTTAATTAATAGATGGGTACAGGGGAATGTTCTATTACACTTTCATTTTTTTTAATTTAAAAGTAACTGTATAAATGCTATGAATCCTCAATAATCTTGGAATTATTCGAATTAGTGGATATCAACTCGGAACGACAAATCGGAGATCCGAGTTCGAGTTCCATTTGAATTCCTTGCATTCAGTTACGCACAATTACCCTTGTGAAAGGTATCAATATGTCTCTTTCCTCCAGTTATGGGTTAAATAATAAGACAGATTAGGTCCTATAGCCTTAACTGGCAACCAGTCTACCGCTGAAAGCAATGGCAACCTACTGCGGGATAACCTTTGCCCAGTCAGTCATGTCCCTTTCAAGACATGATCGCCCAAAGCGTGTATCATGTATGACACTTAACTGACCGACTGTTCTCATCTTGGTTGATATAGGTGATATAGGTGATAGTAGACACAACTGTGTCTTATTATAGCACCTATATCAAACATGATGAGAACAAAAGTTTGAAATAATTCAAAGATTATTGAAAATTTCTCATCTCAGAAATAAATACAATTCATTAATCTTTTTTTAACACTTCCAAAACAAATCTGTTTACTGTTAATCGTCTGCAAGAACAATTTTTCCCTCCACCACCATGGTTGATGCTAACCCTCATGAAAGAGACTCGTTAATCCTTCTCTTGAAACTTTTCTCCGCTGCTAGGCAATTTTTATCGGCAAAATCGATATTACATATTCATAATTCTATCATTAGTCGATGTATTGATTACTGCTGTCCGACCTGGTTTGGATGTTTTTACTAGATATTTAGAGATTCTTGATAAAATCCAAAGAAGAATCTGCAATATTATTGGTTTCTCGGTTTCATTCAAAGCGTCCTAATGTAGCTTGTTTTTGCGTTTTCTAGGAATATTTTCATGTCAATTATTCTTATGAACTTTTATATCTGGTACCGAGGCATGAAAAACTTAAGCGAAGTATTAGATTGGCGAAAAGGAATCACTCATCATTTTACAGTTGAAACGTTTAGATATAACAGTAAGTTATAAAACTGTAAGTTCTATGCTAACAGTTTTTTCTAGCTTCTCGCTTGTTGAAATTTTTTCCAAATATTTTTTCTAGTCAACTTTGAGCCTTAACAATTTAAATGCAATGTTATTCGTTTTCTTCTGTTTTCTTAATTCGTATTCTCTTATTGTTCACTGCCATTAATAATTTTTCAAATTCTCTAACACTCAGCAAACTTTTGCGTCTTAGTGGTTTTATTACCTTGTTTGGCGAGTTTTCATTAGTCTTTACAACCCGAAATATAACTAGTATGATTATATACAAAGAAGTGTGTCTAGAATAATAAAAGAATATTTTAATAGCAAACAATTTTGAAGTTCAATTTTCTAAAGAATATGTATTGCTTGCTTCGTCACTGTATCGTGAATTTTATAAATTTTTTACAAATTAATTTTTCGCAAAATCTTTTCACTATTTGTCAATTTTAATTGTTAGTCTCCGTTACAGTTATTAATTATTTTATAGATTTCATGCTTTGAACGAGTTTTATTGAGTAGTACAGGTGGGAACATAAATTGCCGTTGACCTCTTGAACGAATAGAGATGCTTTTGACCTGCTAAAGATCAAAATTTGCCTGTTGAATGCACATGCGTCGATATGCTGTTTGCATAAGATTCGATGGATGATGTTTTTGTTATATTGTATTAACTCAACATTTTGTTAATTAGAAAAGTTGAACAATAACTAGGACTTTTCTGGTTGACTTTCAATTGATTAGGAATGAATTGTCATTGAACGAATGCGGAATAATAATTTTTGTCGAATTGAAATTTTACAATGAAAAACAGCATTTCTCCAATAATTAAAAATTAATTAGATTACGCGATAAACATATAAAAAACATCAAATCAAAACGAGAAGTATAAAAGCGTGTATAATTAAAAAAAGGACATGTTTTTCATATATAGCTATTCATCAGCATTACCAATGATAATCTATAAGAGAAAACCCATTTGTTATGTAATGGGTAGCATGTGATAAATTTCGGAGCAGATTTATACTGGGTTCTTTTAATCATACAAAAGAAAAGAAAATAAGGAAAAAAAAAAAGGAATTTTAGCAAAACTAAAAATTTGAATTCAATTGCCATCCAGTCGCCAAATAACAGACATTATTCTGTGAAAAGACTTTTAATGTCAACTCCTCAGTTAGAAAGGTCAGCACAGCAGGCAGCGGTACGCCAGGATTTCACGGGTGAATGCGATCGAACAGTGCTAACTGCAACTATGCCGGGAATCTAATGCTTTAAATTAATAAATAAATTAAAGGACTTCCGATCCAGGATGGTTCGGGAGAAATCTAGTCTTTTCTAAAAGCGTCTCGGGACCGAAGTGGGAGTGTTTCTCAACATGAAAGGCGTTACATAAAAGGAAGAGTTTTGGGATGAAAAAAAAAAAAGAACCAAGAGAGCTTTCTGGCGTGTTTCGCTGATGTCGTAAAACAGGAAAGAGAGATATGGTGGCTGACTCGTGAGTCGGCCAGTTGCGAACAGACTGAAGATGTTCCCCGATAGGACAGTCGTCGGTCGTCGTTCTCTCTCTCTCAATTGGTAATTCACACGAATTTTTCCCTTAATATTTCAAGAGAATACATTAACTCAAGTACAGTCCTTCATAATGCTAAACATAATAAACCCAAAGATGTACTGAAATAGTGAAAGGTACCTGTCACTTACATACAAATACCCTTGGTAAAGGTATTAATCCATCTTTTACCTCCAGTTATATGGTAAATAGTAGGACAGATTGGGTTCTATAGGCTTTGCTGGCAACCAGTCTACCGCAGAAAGCAATGACAGCCTACTGCAGGATAATCTTCTGCTCAGTCAGTCATGTCTCTTTCGAGACATGATCACTTAAAGTGTGTATCACGTATGTCACTTAACTCACTGACGTTCCAAAAGCTAAAAAAGTATTACAAAATAGAAACATTCTGTTAGAAACTACAGAATGCAGAGTTGCTACACAAAATCAATGCGCCTGCATGACAGTGAATACTGGACAGCTTCCCGACAGGGGTAGGCAATTATTGATGTAACAGATATGTGGTTCTACAAAAGGATAGTGAGCATGCCATGAGCGGAACTTGTAAATACCCAATAAGTTTTCTGAAACAGAAAAACGAATTTTTATGCAAGATCCGAAAAAGAGATTTAAAAATACTGGTTCACATAATGGGGAAAGACCGCTTAGAAATAATATTAACATTCAAAGGATATATTAAAGGCAAGGAGGGTATAAGCAATCATTCCAATGTCTGCATGACGAGCATGTATAAAAGAAAAGCAGAAAATGAACTGGGAAGAATTGTAAGGGTACAATTATTGCTTTGTGCTTCGAAGAATAGGAAGTTGTGTAGAGCCATGATCGCTCACGTCCTGAAGGGCCATGAAACAAAGTAAAAGAAAAATATATGTTCTGGAATAATCGAATATTTTTGGCAAATCAAAAAATATGATACAAATTTTAATAAAAATCTTGTCTAAAATGAAATAACTGCAATAAATGAAAATAAACACACACACACACACACACACACACACACACACATATATATATATATATATATATATATATATATATATATATATATATATAAAAGTATCGAAGTAGGCGCCTTTTTCAAACAATAATCGTCGGTAATTATTAAAGCTAAGTGGACAACAATTTTTATTAGCTACCGATTTTCAAAGAATTTTATATATAATAAAGGCGGGTAAGAAAAATTATTCTCCACTAAGTAATGGCTATCCGAAAGAGAGCTAATTTAAATTTCAATTCTCGTTGTATGCACAGGGCAGGCTTCCGCATATTAATGATAACAGACCCAAGAATAACAAAAATAGAATCTGTTTCGTGCCCTGTGCATTATCAAGAAAAAATTGGGAGGATAATTTTTTTCCTGCAAGCAAAAGAATTTCATAAATGCTCGCCGATTGCAGAGGCATGACTCTGCCAACACCCGGCTATCACAGGCTCATGCCTACGTATGTGGCTCTGGACATGTTGGCCGATTCTAACCTCCGACCTCTGGATAGTTTTTCCCACATAGTCGACCTCACAACGGCACTTAAATTGATAAATAACTAAATTACCGTGATGGTCAGGCAAAATATCCTTACGGCAAGGTATAAAACTTTTCTAGTTGTGAAAATGTTTCGAATCATAACAGCATTATAACAACGCTTAATAGCCATACAGATTTTATTGGCGTATGTCTGACGAACGGAACAAATCCACGGTAGTCTGACATATACCCTGTATATATCAGACTACGGTGGATTTATCCCATTAGTTAGACATACGCCGGTAAAATCTCGGTAGCTAATAAAAGATTTCTTGTTGGTCATTTAGTTTTAATAAGTGATGACAATTATTGTTGTTTGAAAAAGTGTCGGTCAAAAGGTACCTAACTTAATTTATACGTCAATACATTTTGCATTTTGTCTTAGTTCAATATGATCCCACTTTTTTACTTTAAGTGTTTGATTTCATGGTGTAGCACTAGTAATTTATTTTTACACACACACACACACACACACACACACACACACACACACACACACACACACACACACACAATGTCTATTATGTTTAATCAAGAGCTGTTACAAACATCTTATTTTGGCTTTTAATTTCAGGCAGATGTTGAACAATTTTTGTCTTTATTTTCACCTGAAATTAAAGCTTAGAACCAGCATAATAAAAAAAATATCCAAATGTTGGACAATCTTTGTGTTTATTTTCATTTAAAAGTAAAGCCAAAATACATTGTTTAGAACGGCTCATGAGAAATTTTTATAAGAAAATTTGTGTTATTTAGAAATATTCGAACCTGCGATTCCTAACCACATAGGGGAAGCCACTAATTGATTCGTGGTCAAGTGGTTTATGACCCACCATATATATATATATATATATATATATATATATGAATATTTTAATTTAATCTTTTGAGCTTAATCAATATCACTAGTTATAACAGTATTAGTTTTGCCTAATACCGCAGCATGCTACTGAAACAAAAAGAACTCGAATTGTGTTTTACTGTTGCTTCATCAGTTATAGACACTCATTCATGGCATCGCGTCTCTGTGTTTTTGTGGGTGATAAATTATTTTCTAATCTACAACTCCTCTTTCACAGATGAAACCTCGCAACCCGCTCGCTGCTCGAACGCTATTTCAACAGAAAGTCTTCGAACGAGCTACATTCCTTAGTTTCACCATTTCTAAACTTTACGACTAAGCCCTGCCACGCCACGCATATTGCAGTGAATCACCATCTTTCTCTTCTTATTCCATGACGTTGCACTCAAGCAGATTCTTCCTATATACCGCTGATTTATGAAACCTACTTGTAAGAAGATACTTTCAAGATAACTACAATATTAACAAATTAAATTAATATTAACTATTTAGCAGTTATCAACTTCTCAGATTTTCATAAAGTGGTCTTCTTAATCTGTGACCCACTACATCGAGTGGCTCTTTAGACTTGTACATGGTGACTACTATTGTAAGAAAATGTTGAAACTATCAGCAATATGCAAATGTATTCTCAGCTCAAAATTACAAATGGCTTTAAAGCGAATCTTATAAACTGGCGCTAACACATCAATCAATAAGTCTCCACCTGGCATATAGATGGCGCCACTAATAAAAAAACCATAAAAATTTAATGACGTACTAACCTTCAAATGGCACGTGACAAGATTTGGACCCAATCGGATTATTAGTTTGCAACTTGAAGTTATTTAAGTAAAGCTATTGTTGCAAATATTCAAAGCAATGGGAAAATGTGAAGTTCGTGTGTTGATAAAGCATTGCTTTCTAATGGGGAAAATACTGTTCAAACAAAGCAATGGCTTGATAAACAACGGAAACAACAGTTAAAAGGTGGTATACTGACTTGAAGTGCGGTCGTACAGAAACAAATGATTCTGAACGCCCTAGTCACCCAAAATCGAAAGTTCTCATAGAAAATACCAAAAAAATCCACAAATTGGAATCGGCCTATCGTAAATTCATTTTGCGTGAGATAGCAGAGGAGTTGAACATATCAGAAAGAAAATGGATTCACTATTTTGCATGAACATTTCTCAATGAGAAAGCTTTATTCAAAGTCGATCAAAAACAACGCGTCTATAATTCTGAGCGTTGATTGCAACTGTTTCAACGCAACAAGAAGTTATTGCGTAGATTCGTGACAATGGATTAAACATGGATCCAACACTTCTCTCCGGAGTCAAATTGGCAGTAAGCTGAGTGGAAAGCAGCTTGTGAAAGCCATCCAAAGCGACTAAAGTCACAAACATTAGCAGGCAAAGTTTTAACCTCCGTATTTTGAGATGCGCAAGGGATATTAATCATCGATTATCTTGAGAAAAAAAGAACCATCAATAGCAAATATTACATAACATTATTGGTACGTTTGAAGAAAGAAATCGCCAAAAAAACGGTCACAGATGAAGAAGAAAAAAGTGATCTTTCACCATGACAACTCACCATGTCACAAGTCAATCGCAACGATGGCAAAACTACATGAATTTCACTTTTAATTGCTTCTGCATATACCCTATTCTCCAGACTACTGGCTACTGGCTGTTTGCAGATCCCAAAAGAATGCTCCAGGGAAATACATTTGGCTCTAATGAAGAAGTGAGATCGGAAACTGAGACGAATTTTGAGGCCAAAGACAAATCGTTCTACAAAAAAGGCATCAAATTATTAGAGAAGCTCTAGAAGGACACTATGTTCATAAATAAAGTCAAATTTTGCAAAAAGTTGTAGTTTTATTAGTTAGGCCCAGGATTTATTGAGTGATGTGTTACATACAACTGTATTAAATAATAAAAACACATCGTTTGAAAACTTCCATCAGCAGCAACAACTAAAATGGGTAACTAGAATCGAAAGCAATGACATGATGTCTATTTTAAAAGCTATCTTTAAGAAAATGATTAGGATGCAAACTCTCATGAGTACGATAACGATCGATAACAGCGCTTCTGTGAAGCCTATTTGTCTAAGAAATAGGTTTAAGAGAAATGGTTTATAAGTTTGCATAGCAGTGCATTGCAACTCATAATGTAGGTAAGACTATATTAACCGGTTGTGTCAGCATACTGAGTTAGGCCTCTTAATTATAGTAAAAGAACAAAAAACGAACAAGCGCACGAAACGAATAAATTTATTCCATGATTGCTCTGTCACTTTTTCTAACACTCACGCCAAGCAAGGTAACAAAGCCACTATGTCGCAAGGGGGTTACTTAGTGTGAAATAATGTAAGAAAGTATGAAAATAAGTCATTATTACAAAATAATAAAAAACAGGAAGAATGAAAAAAAACAAAAAACGAAAGACAAGGATTGACAGTTTATTTATCTTTTGGAAACCCAAAATTAAAGCGGGTTTCACTAGCGAGAAGTGCAATATGAGAAACTGTTAGCATAAAAAATTATGGTTACACTTAGCGATTTCTACTTTAAAAGACCTTGCTGCCAAACTAGTACTGAAATAACAGATAGAGAACACCACTGGAAACTACGCATACTCAAGGAATCAGCACACATGCTAGGCTTCAAAACGTTTCTGATCCGACCAAGCATAGAGATGAATACAATACAGAAACCAGTAATACGTCGTGCCAGAGAAAATCATTAGTGTCAAAAAATTCCAATATGAGCTCTGGTAAAATAATACTATAGAAAACCATTAACATCAAAAATTGCAATATGAACTCTGGTAAAAAAGATATACTGAACATTAAACGTTCCCCAAAATTCAGTTGTTCTTATCCTTAAGGACATATGGCCCAGTGAATATAGACGTTGGTTAGTTCCTGTGACTTGATTCAAAGAGCTGTGAGTTCTTCTTCATGTTGTGTCTTTTCAGGATGGGTGAACAGATAGCTCATGAATGAGGATGATATACCCCAGTGATTGAAATAACGGGTTCCGTTAGAAATTCCTAAATAAGGCCGGAGCGTACAATGGCCTAAACTTCGTACAAATGGCAACAAAGTTGAGGACAATGGTCCGAAAAATGTAAATAGTGTAAATACAGCCAAATCACATATAGAAATGTTTTATGAATGTATTTTTAACGATCAAAGATATTTCGAAAATCTCAATTAGCTTTACTCAACATTCATCAGTTTTTCCTGATTGTTTACCAGCAACTTTCTTCTTTTTCTACTTCTTTTTCTTCTTTTTAATATCTTTTTCTTCTTTCTCTTTGTCGTCTTCTTGTTTTTCTCTTTCATTTCTTCAATCACTGTTTCATTTTCTTCTTCTTTTGCATCCTCTTTCTCTTCATCTTGTTAATCTTATTCTCTTCTTCTTTTCTTTCTTTCTTCTTTTTCTTCTTCTTTTTCATGCTGTGTCTTTTCAGGATTAGTGCAGTCATAGCATCCAACAATCGCTCCCTTCTTCTATCTTTCTTACTCTTTATGGGTCAATTGAAAGTTAAGTTTTTCAAAGACTCCCTTATTATGCATCCAAGAAACTTCAGCACCTTCATTATGAGTGTAATTGTTTATTTTGTTTTCATTTTCTTTAAGACTTCTCAGTTGCTTACTAGCTTCGTCAAGTATATACTCAGCATCTATTGCTCCTAGCGTTCTGTTCGTCTGTAGAAAAGTAAAACTGACCCTCATTACAGTAAAATTCATTCAAGATCAACAAAAATTAAAACCTATATGACGAACAAATCCACCAGTAAAATTTCCTTTCCGTATACTGGCTCCCATGGTAGCAATCTCCAAAAGTTTAAATGAAACATCAATTGCCTTCTTTTATCTACTTGCTTCACATCCATCTCTTATCTTTTCTTCAGCATCTCAATAGCTAAAATCTCCAAAAGTTTAAATGCAGCGTTAATTGCCTTCTTTTATCTCCTTGATTCACATCCTCTCTTATCTATTCTTCAACATCCCAATATCTACAATCTATAAAAGTTTAAATGCAAAGTCAATTGGTATCTTTTTTCTCTTCTTGATTGCCATCCTCTATTATCTTTTCCCAAGCATTCTGGTGTTTTGTTCTTTTTTCTATGTCTTCTCATGTAAATCCTATATACTAGTGCCACTACTACCTTGTTTGGAGTGAAACGGTTTTAAAAACTAACGATTTAAATAAAACAAACAAAAATATATAACTTCTTCTAGACTGAAAACTGAAAACTGAACATTGTTTTTTTCCAAAATAATAAAATACGAAACAACACCTCGAAACGCATCGATACTAAATTCAAGACAGGACTCTACTTCAATCAGGTTGTTAGCAAAATGGACAACCCAACATGAAAATTACGAATTGAGGATGCCAAGATCAAGTACAATCATTGAAATATCTTGAAAGTCTTTAAAGAAACAGTAATATGGAAATCTGAAGGCGCAATTGGAACAGCGAAAAGTCCCTTCTGAAGCAAAGTATTAAGATATAGAAGCACTTCGTTTGAAACAAAGACAAAAAATATTGGACTGCTATTAGTCACCTCGTAGATAAAGAAGATACTTCAAGTCAGAGTAAAAATGGTTCTAAACAAACATACTGAGGATGAGATAAACGTGTGAACAACCATGATATTCACGAGGCAATGATAAAAAGGATATTTATACTTAATATCAAGAAGGGAGAGTTAAGATCTCTAGGGAACCTAATTAAGTAAAGACGGCTTGGTAAATATGATACTCACAGGACAGATTAAAGATAAGGGCGACAGAGAAATGCATAACATTTTGATGTGCTTGAGTGGATGGATGACATAGTAATGTTTGTGAGAGAAGGCAAAGAGGAAAAATTTATTAAAAGCTACAGAGTACAGGAAATTGTGAAGAGCCATGATCGCTTGCATCACAAACGGAAACCACACATAGAAGTGGCCGTCCCAAAACCTTGCATATTAGGTTAAAAAGGTAATACTAAGTTCTAATATAGGCTAGGCGAGACAAACGATTCTCAGAAAAAAAGGAGATCGAGTCTTATTTTGAGAAAAAGAAATCAATAATACTGTTTTAGTAGAGGTTGGTTTTGATAGGAAAAAAACATCGATATTCACGAAGCGTCAAGCCTACAAAGCGAGTTTTTATTGCCTCGGGGGAAAAAATTAAAATATGAAAAGCTAAGGCGAACGTATTATTCACAAAGATACATCCGTTAAGTCAGGCGAGATAACATACAAATGAATACTTGGCTAGCTATCAATCTTTATAAGTATCTATCTTTTTTTAGTCTGGTTATATCTAGTTATCAATCTGTCCTTGAAATATTAGCTTCTCTATTTTCTTTCTTTTAAAGTCTGTCTATCTATCTATCTATCTATCTATCTATCTATCTATCTATCTATCTATCTATCTATCTATCTATCTCAGGCTGTTCATATCTATCTATCTATCTATCTAGCTAGCTAGCTAGCTAGCTAGCTTTCTTTTTTAGTCTGAATATATTTACAAATATCATGGAGAGATATGAATCTCTTGCTTCTTTTCCAGCTATGGAGTAAATAGAAGGACAGATCTAGTTCTATAGCTTTGGTTAGCCTCTAGTCTACTGCAAAAAGCAATGGTAGCATACTGCGGGAAAAGCTTCTGCTCATTCAGTCATGTTTCTTTCGAATGATCGCATACACGTATATCACCTACTGCGTTTAACTGACTGAGTATATCTATCTATCACTATATCTGTGAAATATTATCTTTTTCTTAATTTCTTTCTTTCTTTCTTTCTTTCTTTTAAATTCCGTTTCTCTCTCTCTCTCTCTCTCTATTTATCTATTTCAATCTGCTTATATCTAGCTATCAATCTATCCGTGAAATATTACCTTTTTCTTTCTTCCTTTCTTTCTTTCTTTCTTTTAAATATCGTCTCTCTCTCTCTCTCTCCCTCTCTCTATCTATCTATCTATCTATTTCAATTTGATTATATCTAACTATAAATATGTTCGTGAAATATTAACTTTGTTTTCTTACTTTCTTACTTTTTTCTTTCTTTCAAAGTTTGTTTATCGATCTATTACTCTATCTTTATCTATTTATTTTATTTTTTAATCATATCAACCCCACCCAGGGTATCAAAGTCACTAAGATGCCATGGGTTTATTGAACAAGAAAAATATAAGAAAATAAAATAATTTTATAACAGAAGATAACGATTGATATTGCATTAAAATTTTGGAAGTTAACTGGAAAGAAGCGAAAATAGCGAAAACAAAAAAATATTTGCATAGACCTTAGGTTTATATCTTAAACTGTAAAATGATTAAACCTAGCCGCCAATCAAGTCAAGTCAGTTTAGGTGCCATACGTGATACTCGCTTGGGCGATCATGTTTCGAAAGAGACATGACTGACTGGGCAGAAGATTATCCCGCAGTAGGTTGCGATTGCTTTCTGTGGTAGACTGGTTGCCGACCAAGGCTATAGAACCCAATCTGTCCTGCTATTTAACCCATAACTGGAAGGAAGAGACGGATTAATACCTTTCCCAAGGGTATTTGCGCGTAAGTGAATACAATGAATTCAGCTGGAATTAGAACTCGGCTCCCCGGTTTCTCGTTCCGAGCCGATATCCACTGTACCACAACGCACATCCTGCCAATCAAATACTGTACTTAAATTCATAATTTCTTGGTGCCGTAGAAGAAAGTCCATCGGAACAATTGCCATGTAGACATTTGTAGAAAAGTCACAGGGACGCGACATTACGGTGGTGGGAAAGTGACTAAAGCCGAGATGCCAGATGAAGACCAATAGCATTGCAAATTCTTTTTTAGATTTTATCAAGGGTTTCTAAACATATAATAATAATCGCACAAGATCATATGTGGCAGCAATTTTGAAATCAGACAAATGGTAGACTTATAAATATGTAAAAATGGCGTGAGAAGAATTGATTAGCATGATATAGTGAACCGATTATCTATTCATTTTGTTTATCTTTTCAG
Source organism: Ascarosepion bandense (assembly GCA_037127315.1). Classification (NCBI taxonomy): domain Eukaryota; kingdom Metazoa; phylum Mollusca; class Cephalopoda; order Sepiida; family Sepiidae; genus Ascarosepion; species Ascarosepion bandense. Next base: position 35,189 of record JBBBDQ010028922.1, on the reverse strand, counting down.
ATATTTTCCCATAGATTTGTTTACCCACTCTACTACCATTTTCATCAGAGGAGCTTCTTGATTCTATCCTCCCTAAACTTGGCATTTTCTGGAACATTGGCATTTTCGGGATGTATTAGGTAGCTTTTACAAGTTTCCAGATAATTTAAATTCATACCATTACTATACTTGTTGTATGTGATTAAAATAAGTAGTTTAAAAGTGATATCCGGGTTGGCGCTACACAATCCTCACTGTCCAGTCTCGACAATGTTCAAAAGCGCTTATGAAGCCTTGTGGGTAATTAATTATAACCCTTATGCCACTGATAAAACGTTAACATTCGCTAATATGTTAGAACCATGAATAAGGTTTTGCTGTTTTCCAACAAATGGCCTTCCCAGAAATGCGTGCTTGTAGTTTCAAATGGTAATGCATCTATTAGGAAGTACAGTAAGCAAGTTTAAAATTCAGTGCATGTCATTTTGCCGAAATGTAAACAATTTTGTTTTTCATAGCATTTAATATGCCGAATTTCGAACTAAAGAAAATGTATTTACCGGGAATTTTACTGCACTACTTTATTCAAGAGGAATCTGAAGCTGAAGCACACAGAAATCTTGTTGAGATTTACGACGACCATGCATTTTCGGACACAACATGCAGAAATTGGTTTACACGCATCAAGAATAATCGCAATTACCGAGAAAATAAAACCTGCCGATTGAATGGCTAATGTATGTCCAAAAGTATTGCTTATAGAGCACAAATTCATTCTTAAGATAATGATGTTAAATTTTTCTTTGGGGAAATTTTTAACAAGTAGGGGATGAGATTTAACAATCACATCTTGTCTTTAAACAACTGTAAATACAGCAAAAGCATTGCTTTATCTATATATTATAATTTATCCACCATTTATCCAGTTAATATATTTCTTCACTGCTTTATCCATACATTATAAAGAACGCTCTGGTGCACCGAAAAAGTTCAAAGATGAAAAATCAGAGGCAATACTTCATGAAAACTCATATCAGGTGCAAGCTGAATTTGATCACACAGCAGTTTTAAAAGGTTTGTAAGTATTTGGAATGATTCAGAAGCTGCCGTACGAGATAAAGCTGAGGGACGTCGAATAGCGTCGTTTCACGTATGAACAGCTGTTTAAACAGCATAAAAAGAAAGTTTTATTGCTCTGTATCGTGACCAGCAATTAAAAGTGGATACACTACGATATCCCTATGTCTAGAAGATTGTTGGCAAAGCCTGGCCATGCATCAACATTGGCGATAAATACTAATTTCTATGGTTAGAAAATTCTGCTCTGCATTTGGTGGGATCAGTTGGGTGTAATTTATTATGGGCTTCTCAAACCGACCGAAACTATCACGGGAGATCGCCGTCGATTGCAGACGGCCGCTATACGAGCAGAGACAAGAAAAAGTGATTTTACAACATGTCAACGCTGGGCCACAAATTGCAAAACGGTTAAAATAATTACTTGCAAACACTTAAATGAGAAGACGTCCACAAGCCACCGCATTCACTAGACTTTGTTCAGTCCGATTATCACTTATTCTGATCAATAGCACATGGCTTGGCTGAGCAGCACTGTCATTCACATGAAGATGCCCCAAAATGGGTCGACTCGTGGTTTCTAGAGAAATAATCCCAGATCCGATGAGTGACGACAACATAACGGTGTCATCATGAAAAACTATCAACGTTCTATCTTCACCCCAATATCGATCTCTTTGCGATAAATATATGCTTGCCAAAGTAGCTTTTATCTGTACAACTACTGAAAACGCAACAATCATAGTGCCAAAAAATATTTTATTTATTTTATCCAGTCAGTCCTTCCGTTCTCGCTGAGAACAACATAGCAAGTCGTAGTCTTTGTATTATAATACATAAGATACCATAAGATCAGGTAACTACGTGTGTCATGCTTTTGCTGTATATAATAAAATAAAATGTATTTAGTAATTCATTATATTACCGGAGAAAATTATTGTAATAGAAGAAAGAATAAGACAACAAAGAGAGGCAGAAAGAGAACGGTAGAGAAAAAGACGAGAACGATTACGAGAAGAGAGACAAGAAATCCGTAACCATAATAGAGAACGAATGCAAGCAAAACGAATGATATGGACGAAGAAGAGGGAGAACTTTATATTTATGATTGTTATTGTAATATTTCGTTAAAGTTGTTAAGTTCAAATATTTAATATGTCAGAATTACTACGGAAATTTTATTGTCATAGAATGTGACATGCGCTTATTCAGTCATTGAATGAAGAATTAAGATTCATCGGAATATTAAAATGAGAAAACCGTGAATTTTTTAACTAGTTCTTCTTCTTCTTCTTCTTCTTCTTCTTCTTCTTCTTCTTCTTCTTCTTCTTCTATGTGCCCTGTCCCTTCAGGACGTAGGCGATCATGGATCTCCACGTCTCCCTATCCCTTATGGCTCTTAGTATGTTTGCTCCTGTTGCTCCTGGCAACCCCCGTTCCGTCATCCACCTGATCAGACTCTGCAGATATGTTATCCGCTGCCTTCCTCTGTCTCTCCTTCCTTCTATCTGACCAGTCAGTATCAGGTTCTCCAGGCTCTCCTTTCTCATTGCATGTCCCAGGAACTTCAGTTGTCTCTTCCTGATGCTCAGCATCAATTTCCTTTTTGTTGCCATTCTTTCTAACACTTCGTCGTTGCTTGTATGCTCCGTCCACGATATCCGTAGCATCCTTCTGTAGAACCACATTTCGGCCGCTTCCAGTTTTGTCCTCATTTTCGATGATATTGTCCAGCATTCACAGCCGTACTGAAGAACTGACATCACGTAGCCGTCTAGCACTCTTTTCTTCGTTTCTATTGAGATCTTCCTGTGTGTTAGTATTTTGCTCATCTTCTGGAACGCGTCCTTTGCCATGCCAATTCGCCTTCGGATCTCCGTGTCGCACTTTCCATCTCCTGTTAGAACACTTCCTAGGTACTTAAATTCTTGGACTTGTTTGATTCTGTTATCCCCCACCTGTATTTGGCATTTTGGGTTGTATCTTATTCTGATGACCATGCACTCAGTTTTCTTAAAGTTTATTTGTAGTCCCTTCTTGTCACTCTCCACTGCTACTTTCTGTATGAGATCTTGCAGTTTCCTTTCCGTGTCCGCAATCAGTACTGTATCGTCCGCGTATCTTACATGGTTACAATAATAAAAAAAATGCAAGAGATATGAAATAAAATTCTGTAACTTCTGTTAGTGCGTCACCCTCACTAAAATAGTTATACACCGAAAAATAATTTTGACCGACCGAAAAAAGTTGGTAGAAGTGCAAACAAGCAAGCGGGTAAAAAGTACTTTATTAGAATACGTAACTTAGCAGAATACGTTTTTATTCATTTTTTTGAAAAAATAATTTTTATTATTTAACACAAAGTATTCCCATTATTTAAAAATAATTTAATAATTAAAATAACAAATACTTACTTAATAAAAACGCTGAATTGTTTTTGCATATATTTCCTTTAATATATATATATATATATATATATATATATATATATATATATATATATTTGAACAAGTTCTTTGTAAAGAGTAACGGTTGTTTTTGGACTGAGGGTGTACCGTTTCTCTATTTTAGCAAGGTCCCTCTCATTATATAATTTAAAGGTTCTCTAGTCTTTATACATCACATCCCGCAAGCCTTCCCTCTGTAAACAGAGGGATTGCTTCCTGGGTTTAAATGTAATTGGACTATTTGTTTTTTTCATTTTTTTTTTCTTACCCGCATTAATTATCTTGTATTTTACACGTCTTTTATTCCTAAAAACAACTGGTTGTTTTTTTTTAGTTTTTAGTAAAAATGCCATTTAAAATAAGCTTATTCCTCGCTATATATATATATATATATATATATATATATATATATATATATATAAAAATAATAACTAAATAGACTCTGTAAGTATGTAGGCCGTAAATTTATACTAAAATAAACCTTCAAAAAACCACTAACAAACAGAACCTAATTCCGTTACAATCCGGTGCACTAAGGCGTCGGATAAATGGGGAGAAAAAAAAAGAAATCTGCGGAACAAGAACAAAACATTCAATACTCCGCAGCAAAGAAAAAAAAAACCCAAACGGAACCAACCACAAGAAAAAGTGCTCGATACAAAGTACAAAAGAAGATATACAAAAGTAGAGCAAAGACATACTCTATATATATATAGAGTACTGGTAGAATATAATGCGCAGTAGAAGCTTTGTAACTATATACATAGTTGGGAGAGTAGAGTTTGTAAATATTGATAAAATATGTTAGCGGTAACTTCAATTATGATTTGAGATTTTCCAACACGTGTCAACGTGTTCTAAAAGAATTCTAGTTTTATAAAAATTACAGTTGAACATACACACTTTTACCCTCACAGGATTCCCTTTCGGTTATGACACCTTATTCAGTAGTTTCCAGCTATTTTGATGATAAGATTTCATTGAGTCATATTTAGGTGTGATGGATTAAACGCCGCAGATAATAATAATAATAATAATAATAATAATAATAATAATAATAATAATAATAATACAACAAGATACAGACAACAACTATTGGCTTACTAACATACACAGAAACAACAAAGGATTGGATGATACAATTAGTAAGGCAACATGAAGAAAGAAAGAAAAAATATTCAATAATAAAAGAAGGCAGTAAATACAAACAAGATTTACAGTTAGTAGATTCTGTAGAAAAGCAAAACAGAATCCAAGAACCAACTATTGCGGCAAAAAATATGAAAATGAAAGCCAAAGATAAAGCTCTTGAACAAATGAAACAGCGCTGGTAAGACAAACCTCTGCATGGCCAATATCCATAACGTGCCAATAAATCCAATGTTGACAAAGTTAATACTCATCGATGGTTACGTGCATCTGGATTAAAGTCTGAAACTGAAGGCTTTATTCTTGCAGCACAAGACCAAAGTCTTTTCACTAGAAACTTTCAGGCAAATATTATGCATAATAATATGGATCCAAAATGCAGGTTTTGTGATAAACACCAAGAAACAATAGACCACCTAATCTCAGGCTGTTCTGTGCTTGCTCCAAATGAATATAAAAATCGCCACGATAGAGTTGGGCAATATTTACATTGGGCAATGTGCAAACATTATGGAAAAGCTGTAAACAAACAATGGTATGAACATCACCCAGCACCAGTTACAGAAATAGAAGATGTAACCATTCTATGGGATTACACCATCTACACAGACAGAAAAATTGAAGCAAACAGGCCAGACATTATTGTTAAAAACCAGAAGGAGAAAACTTGTCTATTAATTGATATGGATTGTAACATAGAAATCAAGTAATTCGAAAAACTGTCAAAATGTAAAGACCTGAATTTGAAATAGAAAAAAATGTGAAAATTGAAAAGCAAGAATCGTATCAGTGATAATATGTGCATTTGGAATGATAAAAAAATGGAACAAAACAACACATTGAAAGAACCCCTGGAAACCCCAGCTTAAGAGATATACAAAAAATTGTCTTGTTAAGTACAGCTCGCATACTAAGGAGAACTTTGTCTATGTAACGCTAGAGACGTTAGGGGAGACAGAAAAGGCATAAAGTAGACTCATAACAACAGACCACGACCTGCCTTAGGTCTTTCCGCAGACTTGATAGGTAGTGCAACCATAGCATGAATCGAAATATGATAATAATAATTAATTAATTTGAGTAAATACTATTATTAAGGCATTGTGCTATTTAGGAATTATATTTTGACGTAAAAATATAACTTAAAATAATAAACGTTGAGGATAATATTACCTTGTGAAAGAATTCAGATTTGCTCATAAAATGCAGGTCTGTTTTCTTTTTTTTTTTTTAATTATTCTGCCTTTTGTTTTATAAATGCAACTTATGTGCCCCTCGACGAGAATGGCGAAGCTCGAACTGTTGCCTTGGATATTTCCAAAGCGTTTGACAGAGTCTGTCTTGCTGGCATTATATGCAAGCTGCAGAGCTATGGTATAATTGGACGATTATTTGACCTGATCCAGTCATTCCTCTCAAATTGCACAATGAAGGTATTATTAAACGGACATGCATTTCAATACTGCCATACGAACGCGGTTGTCCCACAAGGCTCCATTCTATGTCCTAAGCTTTTCCTGATCTACATTAATGCTCTCCCCGATGAAATAAGATCCCAAGTAGGCATATACGCTGACGACACCACCGTTTACACTCGCCTCGATCAAAAATCTGCTGAGGTTGACAAAGCTAACCTCACTGCCCAGCTTGAGGAGGACCTCCAATCTGTGGTGGACTCGGGTAAGAAATGGCTCGTAAATTTTAATGCTTCCAAAACGAAGCTTCTATCGATTAAACATCATAAACAATCGTTTCTAGCCTCCTTGAAAGCAAAACAATACGCCTCCTTGACCTAACACTCTCAGCGGACCTCACGTGGAATGGCTATATCGAATCCATAGATAAATCCGCTGCTAAGAAAGTTGGTTCACTGTGTAGAACCAGGAAGTTTTTTCCCGTTTGAATCTATCCTGCACATATATAAATCTACCATCCAACCGTGTATTGAATACTGCTGCAATATCTGGTCGGGTGCCCCTGCTATTCACCTCGGGGTTCTTGACAAAATCGAAAGGAGAATCTGTAATGTGGTCAATACCGACATAGCCGCTCGGCTGCAATCACTCTCTTACCGGCGTGACGTGGCTTGGGATGAAATATTTTAAAATATATATTTACTATATAGTGAGTATGAATTATTTAAGATATCAATTACTTACGATACAACAGTTATAAATCAAAACTTATTTATAAATGGAACTTTGTCTATGTGTGTGTGTGTGTCCTTTACCTATAGACTCAGAAACGGCTGAACCGATTTTCTTGAAAATTTGCACAGTTGTACTAAAAGCGTCTGCGAGTGTTCGTAGCTAGCTTTTGTGTCGAGGTACCCCTGATAAATATCGAAAATCGATAACCTAAAAAATTGGGTTATAGAAGGAGTGGTCCGATTTTGATCAAATTTAATACACTCATAGACAAAGACATAAGAAGCGATACTCAGAAGTTTCAAGGTTGCATTTCTTAAAATAGTGCAGAAAACCGATAATATATATATATATAAATATATATATAAAAGGCAAGATGTTTGTGTGTGTCTGTTTATCTACCTGTATGTCTGTATTTTTTCAACCCTTTTAGTTTAGTTTTTGTTTCGAGTTTGACTCTAAATATGTATAATTGTAGTTCTTAGTCTCAGCCATGATACCATTTATTCAGAGGACTTATTTAGCCTTCAAAATTCATTTTACGACGAAAAAAACTGAATTGATATCGATACCAGGAAATCAAAATTTGACTTACATCCATTCATTTTTCTTTCAGTTTCGCTTTAACTGGAAACAACACTTGCTTTTCAGTCTTTCGTGCCAATGTCCAAAATGTTTGAGCTCCAGGATCATAGATTAGTTTTAAAGCTTTCATTACACCCGAGCAACGTCTGGCTATACTGCTAGTTACTAAATAATTATATGAATTACTATAGAGGAAATATGAATTACTTACTGTATGAATTAATACAAATAATGTTATTTTGGTTGTTGCGAGTGTTATCATATTCTTAGGTAAATTGTTTGTTTGTTTCGAGGTTTAACGACCTATCAATCCTTATCGGATCATTTTAAGGTCATAACCAATGATTTTTGGGTAAGGTTATCTTCAAAAAAGTTTTGTTGGTAATATATTTTTCATTCAAAAAAGTTTTGTTGGTAATATATTTTTCATTCAAAAAAGTTTTGTTGGTAAATACCTTCATAGCATTTTGACCCTGGTTTGGGGGCCAACTATTTACCCATAGCTGGGACCCTAGCAGGTGCTACCACTCCGGGTCTGGGTGAACCTGGGAACAACAGCAATTAAGAGGTGGTTTCATGCTCCTCACAACCTCCCAATCAGAGGCCTTGCTGCCGGATGCAGTTTACAGTCATACCCAGGACCATCTTAGGTAAAGCTTTTAAATGTAACTCCCTAACTTCAAACAAAGATACACAATCATAGTGTCCCAAAATAACATGTTGCTGCCATTAATCTTCGTAGTAGTAGTACAAAAAAGAAGGTTTGGATATATATATATATATATATATATATATATATATATATATAGAGAGAGAGAGAGAGAGAGAGAGAGAGAATCATGCAAAAGAGTGAATCAATATGGTAGCGAATACTGGAAAATCTCATCAAAGATCAGGGAAAGACTTGAAACAACCTAAATGTGATTCTACAGAAGGCGGCTGTGGTTACCGTGGACCGAACATATGAGAAACGTCGAGAGTTTGGAGAGGATGGAAACGAAAAGAAAACTTATAGTAAACATCAGAAAAAGACAGCTGAAGTTTCTGGGCCATGTAATGCGGAAAGAGGGTTTGGAGGATAGGGATATTCGGAGAACAATGATCACCTGCGTCTTGAATGAACGCGACACATTGATGAAGAGAATATGCGCGTTTTGTTGTAATGGATATCGACTCGGAATGGGAAATCAGTAGAGAAGAGTTCAACATCCAATGGAATTCGTTTCTCTCATTTTGGGTAAAGATGCCCTTGTAAATGTATGCATCCATCTCTTTTCCCTACTTTGTTAGTCACAGATCGAAATTAACATGATCGCCCAAATGTGTACCATGTATGGCACTTTATTGACAAATATCGGCGTGAATTCCAGATTATAATTTCTGTTTATTAATAAATAATCATAATATATATTATTATTAATGTGTGGGCCCGTGCCATCAAAAATGACGGCAAAATATTTATATTGATATGTCGTCTAAAACAACAGCAACATATATATTGATATACTTACTATTGAGTATCTTCCATTCAGACATAAGAATAAAAAAATAATGATCTAAACCCCTGAGCATGACAGGAAGAAACAGTATATATATATATATATGTGTGTGTGTGTGTGTGTGTGTGTGTAACTATTCGACGACATAATTATTTAAAAAGATAAAATAATAAGTTTATAAGGTACTGTTAAAGAGCACTCAGGGGCAAATGATTTCATAACTGGCAGTAAAGTTTAATAACTGTCAGTAAAGTTTAACTGGCAGTAAAGTGTATGAACTTACCCGACGTTGCCTCGCTATTGTCACTCGCTCCATAAGCATGACAGGATATATATATATATATATATATATATATATATATATATATATAGAACGGTTTTATTATAATAAATAGGATAAACAAATAGTAATATTATTGTGAAATTCAGCCTGGTAGACAAAACCGTTTAAGATAAATTATTAACAACAATAATGAGTGTTAATAAAGTACGTAATTAAGACAAAGAGTGATTCCTAGACACTCTTTTAAACACGGTTTTATATGACATCAAATACAATTATTTATTGAAAACGAAAAGGTTAAAAATACTTCTTGTTGTTGTGCTGATTCTCTGTCCAAACTTGTTTGCTTTCATCCACTTAAAACGCTGATCAACAATTTGCGTATTTTTTTCTCTCTCTGACCGCATTTTATTCGCCCCTATCATAGTAAGTTATTACTTTTTGAGCAGATGCATGGCTGCCCAATATTTAACTGAGATTTATTTAATTTGCCTAATGCCCAGGGCTGCCGGCTGACGAGCAAAGGAAAACATGATTACGATCTGTCTATCCACAAACCAATTCTCCAGTCAACCATTATTAAGGACATGTAGAACAAAGCTTTGCTTTTATGTTGTATTTGCAACGGAAATCAGTCACACATATTCGCTTACATATTTACACACACGCACACATTAATATATATATACGCTTTATTTACTTATTATGAATGCGAATAGTGATAAGTAAATTCTTATTATTTAATGCTGAGAAATACAATTACAAAACTGCTTAAAAATATATTACACCTAGAAATATAATTCTCGGCCTATTTTTAAACACATACACGCAGACTCATACAAGCACACACACACACACACACACACACACACACACACACACACATATATATATATATATATATATATACTAGCAGTATAGCCTGGCGTTGCTCGGGTTTTATGAAAGCTTTAAAACTAATTCATAGTCCTGGAGCTCAGACACTTTGGACGTTGGCACGAATGACTAAAAAGCAATAGTTGTTTCCAGTTAAAACGAAACCGTAGACTGAAAGAAAAATGAATAGATGTAAGTCAAATTTTGATTTCCTGCTATCGACATCAAATAATTTTTTTCGTCGTTAAATGAATTTTGAAGGCTAAATAAGTCCTTGAGTAAATGGTATCATGAGTGAGACTAAGAACTACAATTATACCTACTTAGAGACAAACCCCAAGCAAGAGCTAAAATAAAAGGGCTGAAAAAATACAGACATACAGGCAGATAAACAGACACACACACAAACATCTTGGCTTATATATATATATATATATATATAATCTATCGATCTTCTGCATATTGTAAGAACTGCAACCTTGGAACTTCTAAATATCGTTTCTTATGACTTTGTCTATGAGTGTATGAAATTTGATTAAAATCGGACCACTCCTTCTATAACCCGATTTTTTCGATTATCGATTTTCGATATTTATCGGGGGTACCTGGACACAAAACCTAGCTAAGAGCACTCGCAGACGCTTATAGTACAACTGTGTAAATTTTCAAGAAAAATCGGTTCAGCCGTTTTGGAGTCTATATTTAACGGACACACACACACAGACACACAGAGACAAAGTTCTATTTATAAATAAGTTTAGAAATATATAGAATGGCTGGCCGGTCGTATTCGAGAATAACCATCTACTACGGTGACTAGCTTATCCCTATTGAAGACGCTTGCTCAGGCACACTTGTGTTTATTCGATACTCACAGAGCCCACAGTTTATGTTGCAACTATGCTGAGTGGATTTTAGAGTTTTCGAAAGAAAGTGCGTTAGCCGGTCTGAACACAACAATTTGAAGATCAGTCAAAACAAGCCAGGTCTTATAAATCCTCGATCACGATGACTTGTGACTTCGAGCTTGCACAAACATCGACGGCTTCTAAAAGCGAGCCATTGGCCTAAATTCACTCACAAAGCTTGTGTCAACTCGTAGAAGCTCTTCAGTCACTTTCCAAAGATGCCGTAAACATGAGTCACCTTCTCCAGACCGATAACATCAAAAAGGCACCTTCCTAACAAATCAGGCTATGGAGAGATTCGTACTCGCACTTTATGGTAAAAAATATATATATACAGAGCGTTAACAAATTAATTGTACCATAATAAGATAATTTTTTAAAATTTTATTAAACTGTCAATGAATTGTCCATTTTTATGTTTGTTGATTTTATATTAGTAGTACTTCATATGTTTTTGCGAAGTTTCTTTTTCATATTAATTTTATTAAAATCAACAGTGAGGACTGTTTAATAATTTTAAGGGATCAACTCCAACCTATGTTTCAGGAACTGTTTCCATAGTGAAATGCCAACGTTCAGGATGAAAATGCACCCATTTATATTGCTAAAGTTGTTGCTGAATGGTAAGAGGAACATTCAAGTAAAGCAAAACTTCTTATCTGGCCACCACAGTCCCCTAATCTCAACATCATTAATCATTTATGGCTCACTAGCAGTATAGCCCGGCGTTGCTCGGGTGTAATGAAAGCTTTAAAACTAATCCATGGTCCTGGAGCTCAGACCATTTGGACGTTGGCAAGAAAGACTAAAAAGCAATAGTTGTTTCTAGTTAAAGCGAAACCTTAGACTGAAAGAAAAATGAATGGTTGTAAGTCAAATTTTGATTTCCTGGTATCGATATCAGATAAATTATTTTCGTCGTAAACTGAATTTTGATCGCTAAATAAGTTCTCTGAGTAAATAGTACCATGACAGAGACTAAGAACTACTTAGAGCCAAACCAGAAGCAAGAACTAAAATAAAAGGGCTGAAAAAAATAAACATACAGACAGATAAACAGACACACAAACAAACAACTTGCCTTATATATATATATATATTATCGATTTTCTGCACAATTTTAAGAACTGCAACCTTGGAACTTCTGAATATCGTTTCTTATGACATTGTCTATGAGTGTATCAAATTTGATTAAAATCGGTTCACGCCATCTATAACCCGATTTTTTTGATTATCGATTTTCGATATTTATCTGGGGTACCTCGAAACAAACCTAGCTAAGAACACTCGCAGACGCTTATAGTACAACTGTGTAAATTTTCATGAAAATCGGTTCAGTCGTTTCTGAGTCTGTAACGGACACACACACACAGACATCCTCACACACATACACACACAGACAAAGTTCCCTTCATAAATAAGTTTAGATTAGATTTTAGATAAAACAAGTGAAGAGTCGATATCTTTCACCATCATCATTGAAAGTTTTAGCTGAAGAATGGAAAAGATTTATTTAGAAACAATTCAAACTTTGTATGAGTCGAACACACGCAGAATTCAATCTGTAATTACTGACAAAGGTGCTCGCACCAGATATTGAAATAAATTTGCTTGAATATTTGAGATGTTTCTATTATTCTATACACCCATTGTATATATATATATTCGTTTGTCACAAATGAAATAAGGCATTTTTTCGTTGGTTGTTTATCGGGTCTTTTAGCGAAGTAACTCCCTTAGTATATAAACCAATCTTGACTTATAAGCCCAATGAAAATGATTTCAATGAAACAATGTCGATTACTCCTATTGTATGAGTACAAACTAAAAAAAAAAAAATTGAACCAGACTAAGTCCGTGGTTAGATCCCCAAAACAATACCCAAAACCTCCACTGCACCAACATAAAGTAATGGTTATTATACGGGGGTCTTTTAGAGTGATTAGTCACTATAGATAATTTAAAGGGAAATAATAAAAGTAATCTCTTATTGGTAGACAAATTAAGTGTATACACGAAAAATTGAAAACGATGCGTCCTAGACTTGTGAATGCAGATAGCCCAACTTTGGAATATTTTTGACGGCAATGTGTATAATACTGTATGTGTATACTTGCATAAAAATGCTTGTTTGTTTTTGTGTATGTTGGCCAATAATGTTAGTTAATATAAGTGTATATATTCCATACACACACATTCAGAGCTAAAAAACAAGAAAGATTGTCTATTGCTGTAATACACGTGGCACATAACAGTCCAATATGAACTAACACCAAATCATAACATAACAGATTTTGCTGTTTCTGAGTTGTAGTGTTTTTTTTTAAGTTTTAATTTTTCTCTCGGTCTCTGAAAAAACATTAATAAAAAAGAAGCATGTTAGATTGATATGCCTTTCCCATTTGTTCTTTTTTATTGCCATTTTTCGGATTCCGATCCACATATTCAACACGTATGTATATATATATACATATATATATATATATATATATAGATAGATACTGTTTTAAGCATATCAGATATAACAGACAATGAATATCGATTATGTTTAATCATGAGCCGTTATAAACATCGTATTTTGGCTTTAATTTCAGGTAAAAATAAAGACTAAAATTGTCCAAAATTTGGATATTTTTTATTATGCTGGTTCTAAGCTTTCAGCTCACATGATCAAGCATAATAGACATTCATTGTCTGTTATATTTAACAATATATATTTAGAATATATATATATATATATATATATATATATATATATATATATATACAAAAGAGGAAAACTCAACACATCAACTGCCAAAGATATGTTGAGTTTTTACTTTTTGTAAATCATATTGCTCGGTATATTCCACATTGAACTCTCTGTATAGAATTTTCTTTTCAATAATTTATATTGAATATATCTATTTGAATTATCTTCTATGTTCAAAGATTTGACACCATACCTATATATATATATATATATATATATATATATATATATATATATATATATATATATATTCAAATGTTATCTTTCGTTAATATTTAGATTTTAGAAGACGGTTGGTTTATTTTGAAACAAAAACGATTTCGTCTGCTGACTTGCACCCCTGACAAAACCCATGCGGAGACACTTTTTTGTAAGCATTCTGGAATGAACACGCTGGTAGACAAGATAGATTCTATTTGAAATAAATGTAGCGTCTTCTCAAATCCGTGCGTGTAAAATAATAAAAATAATAAAGATATTATCAGATCAAAAAAAAATAAAAATAAAATCCATTAACTTTTTAGGCATATATATATATATATATATATATATATTATTTATCCAAAGCATGATCTTTGTATTGTTCAAATAAAAGAGGACATATTTTTCTATCGCAAACACTCCAATATACACAAAGAGCCGGGAAAAAACAAAAATTGTTGAAAGCAAAGAAAAGCGTGCTGGATTTCAGTGTGATATCTAAACACTTATAAAACAGTGAATGCTGGACAATCCCCTCCAGCGAGGAAATATCTGGTGGCAACAGTAATGTGGTTCTACAGAAGGATTCTGAGAATTCTATGGACGGAGCGAGTAAACAACAAATAAATATTAAGGGAAACGGCAACCAAAAGAACAATTATACTCAGAATCAAGAAAAGACACCCAAAATTCTTTTGACATTTAACGAGGAAGAAGGTTTGGAAAGTGTAACTCCCAGCCCATTGATTGCCAGAGAAATAGGAGAAGACGTTGAGCCACTTATCTACCTAACACGTGAATGGATCTATCGTGACATTATAGAACGTTGTCGATCATGGTTCTCTATAGTATCCTGTTCTTGATAGCTCTTGTTAAATTATGTCCTTTTTGCCATCTCTCCAAACCTCTGCTTCGCCATCCATTTTGGCTAAGATCAAAGTGTAGTATCCGTTCACTTAAGCTCGCCAGGTAGGCTATGTGTTGCTTTCCTATTTTTTATTTGCCGTTAACATGTCCTGTGTGTATGAAATTTTCCACGTCATTTTTCCTCATTATGTTCTTCATGAGTTCCAACTGCTCTTTCCTGATGTTAACTATAAGTATTTTTCTGTTTTTTTGTCTGTAGAATTTTAAGTCAATGGTATTCTCAGCATCCTTCAGTAGAACCACATTTTTGTTTTTCGGAGTCTCTTCTTTATCTGTAAAGAGACTGTCCAGCATTCACTTATATTTGGAGGACTGATGTTACATAAAGATATTTTTTAAATACTTTTCTTAGCATTTGGAAGGATTCTTTACCTATTCTAATACGTTTTATGCTCTGTATTACAACACTTCCCAGTTATTTAAAGTGTTATACTTGTTTGTCTTTGGTATCTCTAATTTGTAATTTGCATGTTGAACTAACAACGTTTACTAAAAAACAAGCATTCAGTCGTCTTGCAATTGGTGATTAGTCCCTTATTCCCTCTTTCCTTCACTATGTTCTGTAGGAGATATTGTAAGTATTTTTTGATCTCTGCTATCAAACACTGTGTCATCTGAATCTCTTATGTTGTTAAGATTTTAAACTCATACCCATTTTTTTCTCTCACTGTAATCATCTGCGTACTTATTGCGTATCCGTTTTGCTTGGAGTGAAATGTTATAAAAAAAATACCCGCACATCTGATTTTTTAACGCATTCAACAAACTTCTAGTTATTGCAAAAAGACAACCATTTTATTTGTTCTTAATACTTACATCTCAAAATCTGAAACGATTGAAGAATCTCTGCAGCAATTATTATGCAATAAAGAAAAATGTCAAATGTGTAAGTATATTGTTAACCATCCAACTTGCGTTCTTCAATGTATATAAGTTAAAATTCAAACCTTCGTCTTATGTTTAATTTTTTTTTTACGAAGAGCTTCACTATATAAATGGCCATTTGAGGTAGAGGGCTCCAGTGTAAGTGGGACAGTTTATGCGGATAAGTGAGGAAGATAATGGTTAGTCATAGACTTTAACAGGTTTGAGAGGAAACATTCTTTTGGTAACTGGTTCCATAGAGCAGTGTTTTCCGCGAAGAAGCTGATCGAGTGAAACTTACTTCTTACTAATGGAATACGGAGAGAATGAGGATGATTTGTGAGTGGCATGACGGGTTCTTGCTCAAAGGGTTAAAACTGGCGGAATCGCAGAATGCATTGTTTGATCAATTTTCTTGATAGACTATTGAGATGATTACCACACCACTTCTGTTAGAGAGCAACAAAGATAAGCTCGGTAGTCTGAATGTAAATAAAGATAATTCCTGATTCTAGAAATTCCAATATAAATATTCACAATATTTTATTTTATAGCATTTACGTTATTCAGACTATTGTCCACATCTTTGTTGCCATTTGTACGACTTTGTACGACATTTCGGCCGTTGCATGCTCAGGCTTTCTTCAGGTGCTAGGAATTTCGAACAATCACTGGGGTATATGAACTCTATTCCTTGCGTAGTATTGCTTCTTCTGGTAGTCATGGGTTATCTCCCTCTAACCGTGTAAGTTACTTGTTCACCACTGCTGTAGTCTGGTATTGAACTTACAACCTTTTGGTCAAGTCACAGGAACTAACCAACGTCTATATCCACTCGATATAGACGTTTGCTCACTGTAAAATAAAATGTTACATGGCCCACTGTAAAATTTTATTACAAATTTTATTTACAAGGTTCGGGCGCCCTCTCAAAGTAGAGGAAGCGACACAGTTTATGCGGATTAGTGGGGAAGGTAACGGTTAACCCTGGACTTGAACAGGTTAAGACTGTAGTGATCCGAGAAACATTCTCTTCAGAGTCGGTTCCACGGAGCAGTAACTCGCAGGAAGAAGCTGTTTGAATGGAACTTACTTCTTACCAATAGAATACGAAGAAATTCAGAGTGGTTTACTAATCTTTACACAGTTTGGTCGGTTCTAACCGTGGATGTTAGAATTCGCACAACCAAGGAATGCAATTTGTCCGAGTAATCTCAATGAATAAAGCTGTGAAAGACTTGCCACATCCCGCCTGTCAATGAGCGGTTGAAAGATAGGAAATAATTTGTCACCCACAAAAATTCTGAGAGGGTTTCGGATTCTATCAAGACTGTAAACTGATGACTGCGCAGCTCGTCTAAATATGACCATAGTACTCAAATTTAGACTTGTCTAAATCAATTAACCCTACTTATCGTAATGTTTATGACGGAGGTAAGTATATTGGTGAGATAGATTCTGAAGTTTGTTTCCGATTTTGTATGCACAAAAAGAAAAACAGGAACTGTTCTAATTATTTGACGATAGCACAGCATTTGAACTTACTAAATTTCTCCTATGCAAGACGCATTATTTTTTTACTAAAAATACCCTCAAATGTTAACCTGCTTCTTAGCATTGGACAGTCAAATTGTATAGAGGAGTTTGCCAACAACACTTGTTAGATATTGAGTTGTCCAAATCAAACTTCCGCATTCAGAAAAATTTTTGAAAATTGGTATTTTTTTTTTTACTAATGCTCCTTCAGTGCAAAGCCAAAGAGCCACTCATGGTATAAATTATTGTTTACACTGTATTAGCGTAAAAAACGCAAGAATTGAAGTTCTTGGAGGTTATTCTGAAAATAACAGTTAAGAAGAGACTTGAAGTGGTCAAAATTTAATTTATTAATAAAATTTCAGTGTTCAGACGAAGAAGTATAGGGTCTAGAAGTCTAGACGTATAGAGTTGAAGTAGGCATTAGAATTTATTTGAAAACAAATCCTAACCAGGAAAGAAGGGATGAATTTCGGCACCTGTTCAACAGAATAGGAGGGAGTGTGAACTGGACGATTAGCAAACCTATCTACTTTTATTTGTAATAACAAACTTATCTACATGAATTCAGAGAAGATCAAAAGCAATATAAATAGCCTTTCATTGAGTTATAATCGTTGGGTAGTTGATTCACATAAAAAGGAACACAATTGAGGTCGAAAATAAAACTTTTATCGTTAGCGAAAATTCACTGATCGTTTTTGTTCTTTTTTTGGCGATAGTTCGTTTGGAGTCGCCGCCTGACCGTCCATGCTGTTGTTGGAGATGATTTGTTTGAAGTCACTAATATACATTTCTTTCAAAACTCGCTACGGGAGATAGAAAAAAACTACGAGGCCCTGTTGGTCTGGGGAAAAACGAATCAAGAAAAATAGGTTTGTAGTTTTCTCCGATTGGTCAATTATTTCACACGTTGATGTTAATTTGAACCAATAGACACTTTGATTTAAATCGTGTGTGTTGTATTGTGGAATCATTTTGCCATGATTGTAATATTGTCTATTACCGTGTAGAAAATTACGTTTGGGCGTGTAGCATAAACAACTGATGTAGTTTCCTTTCTTTCAAAATATGGTCAGTTTTAGACAAACTGAAGTGGCAGGGATTTATCGATTTCTATTTTCTATCCAGATAAGGTCATTTGCAGTGGTGTGCACTAATATAAATCTATTTTTGAGATGTGTAGTGAGATTTGTTTGGCCTTGAAAAATATTACGTCACCCATAATTGCATCAAATTTTATCACTCCCAGACACTATTGTCGCGACTGTCGATTAGTTGTTCTGCGGCAATTGTCTGAAATAGACGTTGTTCCAAGGAAGCGTACGTAAATTGTGGCGCCACTCAAACACACTGGCAAGCCTTACAGAGTGATCGCCTGTATTGTTAATGTCAGCCTTTCAAGTGTCAGTCGTGTCATCAAGACGAAGAAACAAACTGGATCCATCAGTCCATTCGTTAAAAAAATGCGGTCGAAAGAGAAAAACAACGCCATGAGACGGCGTATACGTTATCAGGGGAAGTTTGAAAGATCCTAGGAAGACATTTGTTTTCTTTCAATTAATTTGCACATGAGTGTATGTGGGTTTTAACTGTGTTAGAAATAAAGTTTATTTCCTATATCATCACCGGCTCTAGTCACGAATGAAACTTGTGGTATTGTATGATAAAATGTAAACTGGAAATATATATACTGATATATTGATATTGGGGAATAAAGAAGTATAACAATAATGACTTTGTTTTATCAATTCTCTTTCCCGCGCAATGAGTAGTGTGATCATAGCTTAAAGATTGAAAAGGATATTCTTCATTCAGCATTGATTTTACGTCCACTCTGTTGTCTGTAAACGCTCTACCCCCCGATACTTCACTCTTTTCTTGCCTAAATATAACCAAATTTAAACAATATATATATTTAGTACACAAACGTGTATAAATCATTGTGTAAATGAATATGCCAGAAAATGTAAAGAATATGCCGCAATAGCAATTATGTCGAATAATTGCTGTTTTGGCAATCGTTCAAAACTGGTCTAAGTCAGCATGAAAGAGATATCTGCTATTAAATAGATAACAATCATTCTAGGAGAGGGTAATCAACGGTCAGTAAATCCGCTAGTCTACATATGCCGCCTGGGGGCTGGTTTTATGGTCAGTCTGTTCCTCGTACGGGTTAGGTGGGCCAACCTGGCATTATAATACAGTGCAGTTTCTCTTTCATCAAAATTAATAATCACCGCCGATCATGTGCCTGACGGTATGGGCGGCCTAGATAAATAGTAAGTAATTGAAAGCTGTTATTTTTTTATCTATCTATCTATCTATCTATCTATCTATCTATCTATCTATCTATCTATCTATCTATCTAAGAATCGTACCAAACTGGTTAGCCTGGCGTGAAAATTAAAA
The DNA here is from genome assembly GCA_037127315.1 of Ascarosepion bandense. NCBI lineage: Eukaryota > Metazoa > Mollusca > Cephalopoda > Sepiida > Sepiidae > Ascarosepion > Ascarosepion bandense. The sequence goes on along the minus strand of JBBBDQ010028922.1, from coordinate 15,547 downwards.
AAAAAAAAACTAAAAAAAAAACTGATATAACTTGGAGTATAGTATAAAAAGCTAAACCATACAACGATGGTAATGTCTGCAGATTATAACAAGAAGAAAAGTTAACCATTATGTTGTTTCCAGAATAAAAAAAAATGAATGAAAATTCAGAAATAATTTCCAGATGTAATCACACCTATAATTACATACTAGGTCCATACAAAACTTGATAAAAGTGTTTTAAGATCCGTAAGTAACTCCACCTGATTTTAAAAACTTTTGGTTGTTTAGATCGTTAAGATCTCTGTTTGTGCGTTTAAAAAACATTGGAAAATCAGTTATTATAAATCGTTTGAAGATATCAAAAGGTTAAAACCTAGGTTGCGCAAATAATTCATTTCTAAATAAAAAAAAATATACATATATGTGCTGAACACATTTTAAAACAACTTAAACCAATCTGTCCTGTTATTTAACCCATAACTGGAGGAAAGAGGGTATTTGCAAGGAATTCAATTGGAGTTTGAACTCGGCTCTCCGCTTGCCCGTTTCGAGTCGATATCCACTGCCCCACTACGCACATCCACCCCACAACGCATATTCACACACACACACACACACACACACACACACACACACAGATATATATATATATATTAAAGACAACAAATATTTTGTGTCAAATTATTTTAATGATTGGCTCTTCTAAATTACGAATAATCTTTCTTATTCAAAGAGGACATTCCATCAGAAACTATCCAGAGTTCGTTTTGGAAGGAAAATACAAGAAACAAGCCCATGCTTTCGACTTACTTAATTCATCATCAGGGTAGATAGAAGCAATTGCTTAGTATGTGTTGTGGCGTAAGCAAAGAGTGTTGTGACGTAAGCGTGGTCTGTTTGTTTACTTTTTAAAATTCGTCCGTTAAGGTATAATTGATATTTATTCATTGATGGTTGTTTCTGTTGTATGAATATTGCTTAAAGAATGATAGGCCTGCATTTACTAGTTGTTTTTATAGTATTGTCAGTGAGTAGATATCTAATGTTATGATACTTATTCTGTTTATTAATGATTGATTGTACTCTGGTTTGATATGTAGCATGTTAATCTCCATGAGTTTGGTTGTGGTATACGCTATAGTAGATGTTTTTTGTTTTATATTTATTTATAGAGAAACACTCTCTGAGTCGTCAAGTATATTGATACAGAAAATTGGTTTTATATAGGGGCTTCGATCATTAAGATTTATTATTTTTAGTAACCAAACTGTTATTTTAAAACATATTTGCAGTAAAAATCTGTTGCATCTATTAACAGGTTTTTATATCTCTGTATGTTGTTTTTATAGTACTGTTCCTTTTTTTTGTAATTGTGTGCATTTGATTTTGCTAAATATTTTGTAATAGTAATATATTATGCTTATGGATATTATATTATGATTAAAATTGTTGCTGTTTGAATAACATTTGATTTGCTTACTTGCTATATAACTAGGGTACCCTTTGTTGACCAGTGCCTGTTTTGTATCATTCAATTATTTAAGGAAAATAAGTTTATTTGAGGAAATGAGTATATTTCTTAAGTTTATTAATCTCAGAACTTTTATAATTTTTACAGCATTTAGTGTCGTATACTCACAACTCACAAGAAAGTACTTCCCCGATCATTACAATTTTAACCAAATCTAGAATCAATCGTTATCTTCTCATTTATCCCTTTGGACTGTGCCTGTTAATCTATGACACTCTCTTGAGTAATGCTCGGAACTTAAGCAGGATTAACATTTTTAATGTTAATCCTGCATTTTTATTCTCACCGTTAAGACAATTCTGAAGTACATGGAAGATATAATCACCATCTGCGGATGGAAAACACTTTTTTGTAAATATATATGGTGTTCTTCACCACTTTAACAGTAGGTTAAAGTTATCAATATTTAAGATTTCCAATGGTCACTTTTCAGTCTACTGATAAATGCATTGTGTATGAGAGTTAAAGGTGTGCTAACAGAATAAAAGTATATTTATTATTATCATATATATATATATATATATATATATATATATATATATATATATATATAAAGACAAGAGATACACTATTCTAAGCCGACGCATTCGTCTTCAGACTGCCATAATTCTATGTCTTTGTATCCTTCTGATGAATATTCATGAACGTTCTCAAATTTAAAAGCTTTTATACAATAATGACAACATTGCTCTTATACACACGCACAACTAAATAAATCGTAATTTCCCTCGATAAAAACCCTCAGAGAACGAAACGCGTCGGCTAAGAATAGTTTTTCCTCTTGTCTTTTTATTCACTTTCTTCTTTTACGGATACACTATATCTGAAAATAATATATATATATATATATATATATATATATGTGTGTGTGTGTGTGTGTGTGTGTGTGTGTGTGTGTGTGTATATATATATATGTGTGTGTGTGCATATATGTGCACATATATATGTGTGCATATATATATATGTGTGCATATATATATATATATATATCTGTGTGTGTGTGTGTGTGTTTGTGTGCATATATATATATATATATATATATATATATAATTTAGAAACCAATTATTTACGCAACCTTTGTTTGATTCTTTTGCTATCTTTAGGAGATTTATAATTCATTTTCTGATATTTTTCACACTTACCACAGGGACTTTTACGAGCATTCATTTCGTAACTTTTTTTACGTATAATATTGTTTACAGTAAAAAAATTACTGAATGAAAGATCAGTAATTTTCAAAAAGGTACAAGTACTATCAGCTACAAATGTTAAGTTATAAGGGGATTTGTTCATAATTACAAATAAGTTAATAATAGTAAATAAAAAAAACTGCCAGTTAAACAAGCTGTTTTTAAAGTAATAAAATGAGCAATATTGTAAAAATTTTGAAATAAATTTGAGATAATATCAGATATATTTAAGGCTATGGTTACAGAAATTAGCTATTTCATTACGTTGGTTCAATAAGTCAGTTTTTTGGAATTTTATTGGATGGATTTTTTCTTGGATGCAAAGGAAACATTTTCATATAAAGATTTACACGTTCTAGTTTTAGTTAATATTTTCCATTTAATTTTATTCGCATCTTTCAATTGTCAGTAGTATTTAGAGAGTAAAGTAAAATTACTATATGTTTTATTATTGAAAGATTAGTTATACTGAAAAACTGAGATTTGAAATTATTTTTAGTACATCCGATATAATGTTTGGTAATACGAGGAATTTTATTAGTAATGATAGCAGCTTGATATACAGTGGAATCTGTAAAGCATTTATTTTGCATCGGACATACTTTAAGGTTATGACAGTTGCAGGAACTAGTGTTATTGTCATTATTTATAGTACGTTGGTTATAATCAGTATAATAATGTTGTTATAGAATAATAATATTCTAAAACACTTAGTAGAGAATATAGCCTGTGTCAAGTCGTATAGGAAAGAGTGGTTCAAAATTTTGCATATAGTTGTTTCCAATAATCATTAAAAAATTTTGAAATCAGTCTGTTTATTTTTACGTAAACCTTCTCTTTGCCGGCAGAAGAATTACGTGAAATCTCTACATTTGCTGGGGGATATTTTATTTTAACTGTCCCTCGATAATTATTTACACGGATTTCTCTTCTACTCGATATAAGTTTATATATTTATACGTATATTTATACTAACGTGTTTTCCCCCACTTTTTGCTCTTCATGTTCGTTGCTGTTCTTTTCGTTTGATTTATAATTCCAACAATTTTATCCTGATGAGATATTAGACGAAAAGGCCTTAGGGACTTTTTTTTGTTGTTAAAATAGAATAAAAATTTTGTATCTCTAAACATTTAATTTTATTATTGTGATTTTTTTTGTCATATCGAAATTATCGGTACAGCTGAGTTTCAGTGTATTTTTATTAAGTTTTTCTGAGTTTATTATTAGTTGGGAAGTGTTTTTTGAACTAGATTAAGGAATTTATAGCCTCTACTTGATACTAACCGTTTGGTTAAATTGTGGTGTGTACCAAATTAATTTACTATTTCGATTATGTTTGGTATTATGATTAAATTGTTTATGATATTTAATATCCTTGCAATATTAACCACAGTTTTTAGAGCTGTATTACAGTAATGACTATGCTGACAGAAAATGTCTTCGGTTGAAGAATTATTGTTAATTTTGTGCTCAACTGAATGTGATATATGCTTAATAATATTTGTTCTTATGAACAAATTCTCTTATAAATTTAAATTTAGCTGATTAAACTGACAATTTTATAATTACTACTTTTATTATTTTATTTGTACTTACGAACAAATTCCCTTCTAACTAGAAAAATGATTAGCTAATTGAACTGGGAATTAAAAAATACTATTGTTGTTTTATTTGTACTTATGAAAAAATCCTTTTTATAACTGTAAAAAAATTAACTTATTGAACTGGTAATTTTTTAATTACTAGTATTATTTTATTTGCTCGTTCACTGTCAAAACACAATGTAAAATTTTGTAGTAGTTTGTAGTATGCACATGTTCTAAGATAATAATTAATATATATATTGGCGTAGATAGATCTATCTATCGCCCGGTTCACACTCCACCCACGTCTATTGAACAGGCTAAGAGGCTCATCCCTTGTTCTCTGTTTAGGATGTGGTTTCCGACTTTCTCTTTACCAATCTTCTCACTTTTTTTCCAATTGGAGTAGATAGATCTATCGCCCGGTTCACACTCCACCCACGTCTATTGAACAGGTTAAGAGGCTCATCCCTTGTTCTCTGTTTGAGATGTGGTTTCCGGTTTTCTCTTTCCCAATATTTTCACTATTACGTAGCCCCCTGCACATAAGTGGCGTTACCGCCTTGTTCGGGGTGATACGATTATATATATATATATATATATATATATATATATATATATATATAAGCGAATAAAGAATGAAGAAAGTATCAACAACTTTCAAAACATTAATTTAAAACAGTCCTCAATATAGAAATACAGCTATGAATGTTTATTATACGTTATAGGATTTACATGTACATCCAATAAGAACATGTACGAATTATAATATACTACAAAAGTGTACATTTTGTTTCGACATTGAAAAAACAATGTCTCATCAGGTAGTTAATAATGATGGTAATAAACGTTAGTTTTGAAAAAGAAAATTCGAAAATTTCACTTCCCCTTTGTTTTTGAAAAAAAATTTGTACCCGTTAATGAGGATAGAAAGGATGGGTGAACAAAAAAGGAAATCGAAAAAAATGGGGGAAAACAGAAAGGAAAGATATATACATTGGAAATAGAAGGCGCGATAAAGAAAATAAAAAAGAACACAAAGAAAATAAAAAAATAAAAAAAGTAGAAATAAAAAGCAAAGAGGAAAACAGGAGAGAAAGAAAGAGCTAAGAGGAGCGAGCTGATGATAACGTTATGTTATTTTCTGTATCACGCTCTTTATTTCCTATGTGTCTCTCTTTCCTTTTTGTTTTCCACTCTTTTTCAATTTCCTTTTTTGTTTTCCCATCTTTTTTATCATCTTTATCTCGTACAAAAAATTTCAAAAAATAAAGGGGAAAAGAGATTTTCGAATTTTCTTTTTCAAAAATAATGTTTATTGCCATCATTATTAACTACCTGATGAAACATTGTTTTTTTTCTAAAATCCATAACACCCAACCTAACGTTGAATATTAATTTTGAAATGTTGATCGAACTGCCGACATTATTCGTAACGCCGTATAAAACAATGTAACACCATTTTAACCTGGCCGGACAGAAGTAATTAAATTAGTGGCATTATTTATTGTTGCAAATAAGACGGTAGAAATTGTGTTGGTCCGTATTATTAATTTTTATAAATCACAAAGAACCAATTAAGAAAATGTTGTTGTTCTAATATGAACGCAGGTGATAAAATTTATTCCAGTGAGAGCAGAGGAAGGTAAGGGGATGCAAAACCCAAAGCCGAGAGATATGAACGAATTTATATTTTGAAGGTGTGTTATTTGATAAACGGCCGAGTCAAAGGAGGTTATTGTTGACAACTGAAAATAGTTTGACGAAGAAAAATACAATTGATGTCGGAGCTAAAACACCGCAGATAAAGGTAAAAAATATCTAAACAAAACAATTAAAATTAAATGCAAAGTCAATACTCATCTACTAACCACTGGCCTCTAGCTCTCTCCCCTCCCCTGTATAACCTTCCCTTTCTCTCCACCTATGTATCTGTCATCGCACCTGCTTTCTCAGCTTTCTATTGTTCCTTTCTAACTAGTTTGTACTCCTCACTCTTTTCTAATTAATCTTTTTACATTTATGTAGCCCACTGCACATCAGTGGCGTTTCCGCCTTGCTCGGGGTGAAATGATTAAAAAAAAAAAACTTGTAGGAAAGAATTGTTATAAATAAAGGAAATATTTGTTAAGTGGAATCAAAATTTCCAAGCCTGAGTTACACCGAAGATAAAAGTAAATTTTTTTAAACAAAAGATAGTTTTGAATTATGAGAAATAATTGTTTCAAATAAAAGAAAATATTTGATGAGAGGAAAAGGTTAAATTCCATGAGAGTAAAATAAAATTTAAATTTAGTTGGAAAAGATTTATACACATAAAAGCTATATTATTTTTTTCAGCATGAAAAAGAAAAGCCGAAAGAAATGATGTCACCAACCTAGAAGCTGCTTCATTGGTTGAATCGAAGGAAAAGAACAGAGAGAAAAGTGACCGCGCCCAATAACATGAGTGGAATGGATTTCATTGGCCAGAGATTAGATTTGCATGTTTGTCATCCTCCCACCAGTGAATTTAGGACAAGCATAAATACAGGACCCCGAGGTGTCCACGAGCATACCACCGGCAAAGACCGGAGAGACCACCGGCAGAGTCACTGGGCGCCCACCGTAGGGCCGGTCGCATCCCATATATTTCCTGACTGAAGATGTACAGAGACCGAGATATTTGCCACGACGTTGGGTGCCAATCGTAGAGAAGCTTGTCGAGATAAATGCCATAGGTAAGCCTGCCGCCGACCGACCGAAAATAATTAAAGTAAGACAAGAAGTGATTTTGCAGACGAAGTTTGAAACGGTCAACCAGAGTTAGAGACAGACAAGAAGTGATTTTGATGAGAGAAAGAGTAGTTGTGCCGAGCTGAAGCAGACAAAACAAATCACCATCACCGCCGCTGCACAACACAGGCACAAAGACCAACTTTTGGTAGTTTCGTAAAGCTTTCCGTAAAGCTTCAGTAAAGAGCGAACAAAGACGTTTTTGAATCGTCATAAACTTGAAAACTCCGATTGGAGTGAACTGACATTACTAACCAAAAACTCGAATTAATGTTAAGAAGACAAACGCTTCTCTTGGACGAAACTTCCGCTCCGTTGTCAGTAAAGTAGAGATAAGGGATATACGATTGTTATATTTTATTTTTTCTTGTTTCTTTTTGTTTGTATATAAAAACTTTTTCCGGAACTTATTCGGGGGTCATTCAATTTATTTTGGTGCCGTTTTCATTAACTCCAATGTGCGCGCGCGTGCAACCTTGTTCAAGTTGGTGAAGAGTCAGATAGCAAGATTTCAGCATGTTTTCCTTGAGATTAAAATTCACAACGTGGGCAGGGAAGAACACCGTTGTAATAGTCGACTTGAAGACTAGCTGCTGAATCGAAGCCATCAACGACCAGGCCACAAGCGTCGGTTCACAACAATAACTCTATTTCACCTCCAGCCTTCAAAACAAATTTCATTAAAAATTATTGCATGTCTGCAAAACTAAAATTCTTTTCTACTACCATAATGGCAATATCTACACCCAAACAAACAGAGTTAGTATGGGAAATCTACTAGACTCCTGCTTCTTTAGATAGGTCACTAAATCCAAGATATATGTCCGCTACATAGGCAAAATTTTATTTTAGCCAAAAGCAAACACAAAATAGATAATCTAAAAACCGCATTTGAAAAAAAATCTGTCTTAAATTTTACTTATGAAATTACTCAAGAAAATAAATTTCCATTTTCAGACGTCCTCGCGGATTTCATTAATGATGCATTCACAACTTTATTATACAAAAGACCCACTAGCAGAAACTGTTGCCACCTTAATTTTAAGAGTCAATGCCCACTTAGATATAAAACAGTAGTTATAAAAAAATTCCTAAAGAGAGTACACGAGAATTCATCTCCTCGTCTCCATTTCCTTAAAGAACTCAATGATGTAAAACAGACGCTAGTTAATAATGGTTTTTCTAACTACCTCATCGACCCCCAGATCTCACTACCTGTTTTTTAAAGTAGCTAATAGCGATGATGAGCATACAGATAAAAACAATAACATTAGCTTATATAAAAGCTATATACATAACAACTATAAACAAGATGAATATATAGATGATATCATCAAGAAATCGTCAACCCCAGTCGGTCTATAGGTACAAAAATTTAAATACATGGGAAGTGCTTTAACAGAAGACGGAAAATGCAACACAGACATCCGATGACGAATTGGCATGGCGAAGGAAGCATTCCAGAATTTGAGTAAAGTATTAAGAGAGAGGACAATTTCGCTAAATTTTCGAAGAAGAGAGTACTGGATGGCTATTTGATGTCAGTTATGGCAGTGAATGCTGGACAATATAATCGAAAATGAAGAAAAAAACTTGAAGCAATCGAAATGTGGCTCTACAGAAGGATGCTGCTGATATCATGGATCGAGCATGTGATAAATTATGAGGTTTTGGAAAGAAATTAATACTGAGCACCAGAGAATTACAGCTTAAGTTCCTGGGACATGCAATGAGGAAAGAGGGCTTGGAGAACCTAATACTAACAGGCCAGATAGAGGGAAAAAGAGACAGAGGAAAGCAGCGAATAACATATTTGAAGGACCTGATCAGCTGGATGACGGAACGAGGGTTACGTGTGTAACAGGAGAAAGCGTACTAAGAGCCACCCGGGATAGGGTGACGTGGAAAGCCATGATAGCTTATGTCCTGAAAGAACAGGGCACATAGAAGAAGAAGAAGAATCCTTATAAAAAATAAAAACATACCCATAAAATCAAAACTACAACGAATCAACATTATTTATGAGTTCAAATGTTTCTTAAAGAACTGTGTTCTTGAGCAAACCAAATTCATAATTCATTAGTCAAACTATTACATTCCTATTCAATTAGGCCTCATATAAACACACACAAAACCCTACCAAACACTATCAAAACTATAATACAAGTATAATAGCCTCATCCACATTTCAAAAAATGATTAAAACACCTAGAAGCTTTAATAATAAAAAAAAACAAAATTCAGTAGCATTAACTATGATACGAGCAGAATATGCTGACCATGTTTGGAAAGTAAAACACTGTTACAACTTGAGACACATCCATAAAAACATACACATTCAGATAAAAAAATAATCATTGTTGTTAATGACTAAAAAAATAGCTAAAAGCGCATGGGCATACAGAACAATTTTTCCATAATTTATGTTCAGAAAAGGAAGCACTTATACGAACAGAAGAAAAATTAAATAGAAAGCAGTTACTTGAGACTCGCCTTAAACGAAATACCTATAAAAGACGGATTGTTGCACAAATACAGCATATATACACACAAAGACACACACACACACACACACACACATATATATATATATATATATATTCTTTGGTCGCTACACTCAAACTGTCATGGTAAGTATATGTTGATTAATTTTAAATGGTTGGGAAAATTCTGTGCCAATTTACAAATAGTTTCGGTGATTAATAAGCTCGTCTTTGATAGGAATCAATGTCAACAGGTCAGAATGTGTGTCTCTGACAGCCACGCGGAGGCGTAAGTAGAATGGACTCTGAAAATGGAATCAATGAATTGAGATCATGATTTGTGGCGGTTAGTAGCGTTTCTTTCAGGATAATGGGTTTTTGGTAAGGCATGAGTTCAAGTCTTCCTGGCAACGTCTCAAAATATCGTCTTCCCGACATATTTGTGCAACTGAGTTGCCATTAGAACAGACAGAATAGAATGGGAGTGGTTGGCTGATTTCATGCAGTAGTGTATATCCCTTACACACACACACACACACACACACACACACACACACACATACACACACATATATATATATATTATTGTATGTTTGGAAAAGAAAGAGTTAATTAATTTTTGATTAGGTTTTTCTAGCACTTAACATTTTTCCGTTTTGTTTGAGTTAAAGAATATAAAAATTGTTCATAATTTTTATTGTCCTGAGTACTTTCGGCTACTGACCTGATATTTTGGCTTCATTGCCCATCACTGTAATGTAGTTTCTCTCTTTCTTCTTCTTCTATGTGCCCTGTCCCTTCAGGACGTAGGCGATCATGGTTCTCCATGTCTCCCTATCCCTTGTGGCTCTTAGTATGTTTGCTCCTGTTACTCCTGGCAACCTCCGTTCCGTCATCCACCTGATCAGGCCCTGAAAATATGTTATCCGCTGCTTTCCTCTGTCTCTCTTTCCTTCTATCTGGCCAGTCAGTATCAGGTTCTCCAACCTCTCCTTCCTCATTGCATGTCCCAGGAACTTCAGTTGTCTCTTCTAATTGATCAGTATTAATTTCCTTTTTGTTGGCATTCTTTCCAACACTTCATCGTTGCTTGCATGCTTAGTCCACGATATCCTCAGCATCCTTCTGTAGAACCACATTTCCGCTGCTTCCAGTTTTGTCTTCATTTTCGATTATATTATCCAGCATTCACTGCCGTATTGAAGAACTGACATCACATAGCAATCCAGCACTCTTTTCTTTGTTTCTAGTGAAATTTTCCTGTGTGTTAGTACTTTACGCAGCTTCTAAAACGCATCCTTTGCCATGCCAATTCGCCTTCGGATATCTGTGTCACATTTTCAATCTCCTGTTAGAAGACTTCCTAGGTATTTAAATTTTTGTATTTGCTTGATTCTGGTATCCCCCACCTGCATCTAGCATTTTGGGTTGCACCTTTTGCTGATGACCATGCATTCAGTTTTCTTGAAGTTTATTTGTAGTCCTTTTTTATCACTCTCCACCGCTACATTCTGTAGGAGGTCTTGTAGTTTCTCTAACTTTTCTATAAATATTTTCATGGTAATTGTTCTGATGATCTTAACTCTATAGTATCTAGTCTCTAGGGATTTATGCGCAGCACTAGATTGGCGGTAAAGTCTAATCATTTTAAAGTTGAAATAGCTAGATGTTACCGTATGTTCTATGCTAACAGTTTCTTCTCTCATACGATCTTCTTGTTTCCAGTCAAGTTGATTTTCAAGAATTTAATTGTAACGTCAATCATTGTTTTTTTCCTTTCTCTTTTATTTTTCTCGCTCTTTAATAATGTTTTTCTCTTTCTTATATTTTTCACTCTCAGTTAAACCTCTGCATTTTAGTGGCTTTGTTGCCATGTTTGGGGTGGAATGATTAATCAAATATCATATTGAAGATGCACAATATAATCACCTAATAATTTTCTATAAGATAGATAAATAACTATTTTTATACTGTACTAGCTACATAGCCCGGCGTTGATCGAAGTTTTTTAGTGGTTATGTGAAAATGGTAAGGTCAAGTACTCATTCAAAAAGCTCCATTATAAGGTTGCTGTGACGTGTAAGTTTAAAAAATGCGAAGTAAGTACTGGCTTTTGTTGTATTTGTAAAACGACATTTCATGTTTGGTCAATTTTTCCAATAACTCGGAATGAAATATGTACAACTGGAAAAACGGGGCGGGCGTTACGTAAGCCTGTAATGCGATGCAATTACGTTGTGATGCAGAAGAAGTGGATGCATTGTCCCTGCAACCTCGAAGGGATTAGTAGAAAATGTGCAATTGTTATGGCATATAATAAGGGAGAAGTTACGAAAAAGACACAGTTTTTGTTGGAATATTACTAAGCGTTTCGGAGAAATAAACGATCGCAAAAAGCAAGATTTTCCATTAATTTCTGCCGCACTTTGTGGATTAATTGAAATTTTTGTTCGCATATCAAGGCATTAGACCTTGATCTTCCAGTGACTCGATTTTGGTTTAGTTTTAGTGAAGTGTCTTGGAGAAATGTATAAAGGTGCGCAAAAAGTACCCATTAATTATGTTTGTCGTTGGCTTTTATGAACCTTGCACATTGATTCGAAAAAAGCGTTCAATCTTGAGCTAAAATTTACTCGGTTTTGGTTGAATTCGCACAAGGCGACTCGAAGGAGAAAGGTTCGTAAATTCTAAGCGTCTCAGTGATTTTTTGGCGTACCCTGGAAATCGATTCGAAAAATTTTTGCCTTCATCCAAGGGTCATGTTATGGACGACAAGTAACCCAATTTTGGTTGAAATCGGACTAAGGGGTTTCGTAGGAGTAGGGTTCTTTAGAATAGAGACACAAATCCACACACACACAGGCATATCTATTTTTATATACATAGATTTTGTTTTTATGACTTACCACTGCACTCCAGTTTTCTCTCTATTTGCAATAGTTACTATTTAGCAAACGTTTGAGGTGAGTTTCATTACAGCCAATTTGTTATTAATATTGTATTCTTTACCATGTTTTTTCTGTCTATTTATTCATGTGTCTTGTATGGTGTAAGTTGCCGAGTCAAGTAGCACTTAGTATGCGATAAAATTAGATAAGTTTGTTTATTTTTTAGCGGCATATGAAGTCCTCATTGGTCATTTAATGCCGAAATTAAATTTTGTTGGGAGCATTAATAATTCCTTTTACAAAAACGTATTGCTGATAATATTTATTTTCAAAAATGTATTGCTAGTAAAAAAAATTATTTTGTTGGTATTTTTTATAAAGATTTATTTCTATACTTTCATATTGTTTTGACTCCAGCTTTTTTTTGGTTAATTATATATCTATAGCGGTGCCCCAAATGGGTGCCAACACAACAAGTCAGGATGAACCTGGGAATAATTAAGAGGTGGTCCCATGCTCTTTCCGACCACAGGTCTTTCTACCAGATGCAGTTTATCGTGGTTACCCCTCTGCAGAGGTGCTGTGTGTATAGTGAAGCCCTAGCAGACAGGACTCAAAATTAAATAAGACCCCTTAACAGAAAGCCTTCACAATATTAACGAAGTAGAATCAAGACGAGCATAAAAAGTAACAAGATGCATAATGTTTTTATAAGATTAATTCTGTCACAACTGCAATGAAAATACACGTTTGCAATCATTTCAAATTTTGGAGTGTTCCAGATCATATACCGGAAGTAAATCAACGTAATCCAATACATGGATAGAAAATAAATTGAGTAGCTATACAATGACATAAAGGAGCGTGAGACAACCTATACAGCGATGCTATTCTAAGGGAACTGGAGAACCCACCAAGATTTATCATTTTAATATAAGATACGCCGATGACACTGTATTGATGGCCGACTCATAAATGAAACTAAAGGGCTTCCTAGACAGTGTGGTAGAAAAAATCATTAGAAAAGGACTGACTATCAACTATAAGAAATCAGAAAGTATGGTCAGCATCAATATCAAATGTCCGTGATGTGAGTTACAAATTTCAGGTGTTAACTTCGAGCAAGTGCAGAAAATTATCGACAAAACATGTTAATATTTAAGAGTATTTGGATGTCAATCTGAGGACAGTGCAAAAGATTCGGAAAGAGTTGTATGATTTTAATGGCGATTACGAATGTCGCGAGAGTGATCACTCGTGACGATGATACTACGTCTCTATTCAATTTACCACAGTGCTTAAGACCCAACACGAAGGCCTATATCAAATGAATTGAGTCGATAGTGCTTTCATGAGTTAAGAGAGTGGTTGCTGGAAGACACTATATCTTAAAACATGACTGCAACATGCTAAACAAGCAGGAGAAACCGGAGCGAGTCAGATAATTTCTGCGACCACATCACCCATTAATTATGGCCAGCGAACTCCGCACACTGCTAACCTCTTGGTTATTATGTGTGGGGCACAGATGAGCTGGAGGTAAAGATTATGGCAGCATTCACTAACTTGAAAAAAGGAAACCGTCCAGAAGAGTTCCAGGAGCTTCAGAAGTCGTCTGGAGTGCGTGGTTAAAGCCAATTGTGATCCAATTGAATACACTTACTTTTTAGTATTTCAAGATATTTTTGTTTAATTTTGGTAAATGTAACAGCAAAAATGAGATGTTAGTGTTAATTTCTTTTTGTTCTTTTATGTGCTATGTCCTTTCAGGAAGTAGGCGATCATGGCTTTCCACATCTCCCTATCCCGGGTGGCACTTAGCATACTTTCTCCTGTTGCACCATGCAACCCTCCTTCCGTCATCTACCTGATCAGGTCCTTCAAATATGTTATTCGCTGCTTTCCTCTGTCTCTTTTTCCCTCTATCTGGCCTGTTAGTATCAGGTTCTCCAAGCCCTCATTCTTCATTGCATGTCCCAGGAACTTTAGTTGTCTTTTCCTACAGTTGTGTGTAATTTAGAAGACAATTTATCCATCGCATGCTGTATAAGATGAAAAAGAAGAAAAGGAAAAAAGAAGCACTAACTTCTTATTTTGAAATATATAACGACCAATTTGTTTGCAGAAGGCGTTTGGCAATGTTGCAGAAGACATCTTTTCCTAATATTTTCATTTTTGACTGGAGTATTTCCATATGTAATGACACAGATGACATGTCATATTTGAGATAAAGAATTCTAAAAAACTTCGACTGCACGGTACAACAATGTCGCGAATCAGAGAACAGCGTTTCTCTGTTACTCTTTACGCTGACAATAACTATATACATTTATGTTGTCTTTCTATAACATCCTCATTTATTTGTGCAGCCTCACCGATGCAATAGATAATATATACATGTATGTGATTTTTCACCAGCCTGACAAGTGAAAAAGGAAAAAAATAATAAAAGATAAATCTATATAGTAAAAACAGATAAAAAAAGGAATGAAAAAAAGGAAGCAAAAAAAAGACTGCAAACGGTAAACATACACCTAAATAGTAATGTCAGTCAGCTAAGTGCCATAAGTGATACACGCTTGGGCGATCATGTCTCGAAAGAGACATGACTGACTGGGCAGAAATTTATCCCGCAGTAGGTTGCCATTGCTTTCTGCGGTAGACTGGTTGCCTACCAAGGCTATAGAACACAGTCTGTACTGCTATTTAACCCATAACTGGAAGGAAGAGACGGATTAATACCTTTGCCAAGGGTATTTGCGCGTAAGTGAATACAATGGATTCAATTGGAATTCGAACTCGGCTCCCCGGTTTCTCGTTCCGAGCCGATATCCACTGTACCACAACGTACATCCAACAGTAATGTACAATGCTCATAATTACGAAGACAGAACAAATACATTTACCTGCGTTACATCTATAAGATACAAATCCTATATCATCCAACAGTTAACTAAAACGCACAAAGTAAAATTACACACTCACGAAATAAGAACCAAACGACTAAAAACCTTTTGGAACAACCCAGACAAGGGCAAATTTCATAAGTCAGTACGAAAAGTTAAGATTCTAGTTTCTGATTGGATAAGAAATAGCAAATTGATATATGACG